>SJYQ01000315.1:1243350-1302847 GCA_006410935.1 Redunca redunca
CATCTATTTCCCATGAAGGGATGGGACCGGATGCCATGATCTTCGTTTTCTGAACGTTGAGCTTTAAGTCAACTTTTTCACTCTCCTCTTTCACTTTCATCAAGAGGCTTTTAGCTCCTCTTCACTTTCTGCCATAAGGGTAGTGTCATCTGCATATCTGAGGTGATTGATATTTCTCCTGGCAATCTTGATTCCAGCTGTGTTTCTTCCAGTCCAGCGTTTCTCATGATGTACTCTGCATATATGTTAAATAAGCAGGGTGACAATATACAGCCTTGACATACTCCTTTTCCTGTTTGGAACCAGTCTGTTGTTCCATGTCCAGTTCTAACTGTTGCTTCCTGACCTGCATACAGATTTCTCAAGAGGCAGGTCAGGTGGTCTGGTATTCCCATCTCATTCAGAATTGTCCACAGTTTATTGTGATCCACACAGTCAAAGGCTTTGGCAGAAGTAAATGTTTTTCTGGAACTCTCTTGCTTTTTCCATGATCCAGCGAATGTTGGCAATTTGATCTCTGGTTCCTCTGCCTTTTCGAAAACCAGCCTGAACATCAGGAAGTTCGTAGTTCACATATTGCTGAAGCCTGGCTTGGAGAATTTTGAGCATTACTTTACTAGTGTGTGAGATGAGTGCAATTGTGTGGTAGTTTGAGCATTCTTTGACATTGCCCTTCTTTGTGATTGGAATGAAAACTGAACTTTTCCAGTCCTGTGGCCACTGCTGAGTTTCCCAAATTTGTTGGCATATTGAGTGCAGCACTTTCACAGCATCATCTTTCAGGATTTGAAATAGCTCAACTGGAATTCCATCACCTCCACTAGCTTTGTTCATAGTGATGCTTTTTAAGGCCCACTTGACTTCACATTCAGTCTCTCAGTCTCTCAGTCTCTCAGTCGTGTCCAACTCTCTGTGACCCCATGGACTGTATAGTCCATGGAATTCTCCAGGCCAGAATACTGCAATGGGTAGCCTTTCCCTTCTCCAGGGGATCTTCCCAACCCAGGGATCCAACACAGGTCTGCCACATTGCAAAAAGATTCTTTACCAGCTGAGCCATAAAGGAATTCCTTTCTAAGATAGAGAAAAGTCATTCATAATTTTCTTTGAAATGTGGGGATTGCTTTTGGTTTTCATTATCTAAAATGAAGTCTTTTATTTATTTATATTTCTAAAATTTTGGCCCTATTTACTTATTTTTTTGGTTACACAACATGTGGCATCTTGCTTCTCTGACCAGGGATCAATTCCATAACCCCTGCATTGGAAACATGGAGTCTTAACCACTGGACCACCAGGGAAGTCCCCAGAATGAAGTCTTTTAATCTAGACACTCTACTCTCCTTTCCCTCCCAGCACCTCCACAGTTCCTCAAAATATTTGTGATTGGGTACTGTTCCTTGTGAAACAAGAAGTTTCACACAACAGTTTTACAACTACCAGTATGAGTGTTTTTTTAAAGCACATTTCTAGAAAGGGTCTGAGACTAAAGTGGAGACTGGACTGAGTAGAATTCTTACTTTAACTTATTTACATACATATATAAGTGTTATCATCTGGGCTTTGCAAAGTCAAATCTAGCTTGCAGGACATATAAAAATAGAACAGAAAATGTTACTATCTTTAGAAGTGGATCGTCACGGTTGCCACATTCCACATTCACTGTGATCCGATGCAGTCATTTTCAAGTTATTCGTCACCAGCCATTACTTCTGTGGGAGATCAGTTTAGCAGACCTCAACTAGAATTTTACAAATAAACAGAACACAATAGAAGAAAAAAGGTGCCAGAGTACCTTGCACATGGTAACAATATATACTGTTATTGTTAATACAAAATTTTCATGAAAAGTTTGTTTATGAGTTGCCATGGGAAATGTATTTCTTATTTGAAGATCTTAGCTGTTGTTGTTTTTTAGTTGCTAAGCCATGTCTGACTCTTTTGCAACCCCATGGGCTGTAGCCCGCCAGGCTTCTCTGTCCACGGGATTTTCCAGGCAAGAATACTGGAGTGGGTTGCCATTTCCTTCTCCAGGGGATCTTCCTGACCCCAGGGATCAAACCCATGTCTCTTGCATCTCCCGCATTGGCAGGTGGATTCTTTACCACTGTCAAGAGGGAAGCCCAAGATCTTAGTGCTCCCCATCCCCAAAAATAAGAGAAAAAAAAAAAAATCACTGACATCTTCCCTACCAAATATGATCTTCTTGTTCATATTATTATGTTTAACTGTGGTGGGGAGTTGACTTCTGCAATGTTTCTTCCCTATCTTCCCACTCTCCTGATCACTCTTAGTAGCTTTCTTTTACCTGTTCTGATGAATATTCCTTCAGCATAAATTACATTTTCCTTAGCTGAGTAGAATCCTCTTTGTAGCTGTCTCCTGCTTGCTCCTCTAACCTCAGCCTTCCCTGCCATCCTGCAGGCACCCTGTCCTGTAGCCAGACCAAATTACTTGTAGTTTCCACATTACTGGCCTAATCTATTCTCCCTATGAAAGTGAAAGTGTTATTTGCTCAGTCGCATCCAACTTTTTGTGACCCCATGGACTGTAGCCCGCCAGGCTCCTCTGTTCATGGAATTCTCCAGGCAAGAATAGTGGAATGGGTTTCCTTTCCCTTCTCCAGGGGATCTTCCCGATCCAGGGATCAAACCCAGGTCTCTTATATCTTCTGCATTGGCAGGCTGGTTCTTTACCATTAGTGCCACTCTGTCTAAACTCTTCCCTCTTTCTTAACCCATCACCAAGTTCCTTTCTTGAGAAACACTGCTCCAAATATTTTGGTTATCACTAAATCTGCCTGCAGTGCGGGACATCCGGGTTTAATCCCTGGGTTGCAAAGATCTGTGGAGAAGGCAATGGCTACCCACTCCAGTATTCTTGCCTGGGAAATTCCATGGACAGAGGAGCCTGGCGGGCTACAGTCCATGGGGTCACAAAGAGTCGGACATGACTAAACAACTAACACACATACAATATTGCAATATATTACATTTATATGCTCTGTGTATACACACCATCTATACTTGTATGGTAGAAATAAAAGTTTAGAGAAATTCTTTCCCCTTTCTTTCCACCTTAGATGCATCCATGCTTCCTTTCTTTCCCTTCTCTTCCACATTAGAAATGCCCGTCCTGAACCAAAAAGTTAGTTTTATTACTCAGTAATGGGTTTCAACCCAGAGTAGGTCAACCTATTAATGGAAAAATACCCTAGAGTGAACTGAAAGCCCGTTTTTTAACCAAGTCTTCCTCCTTAGTGAGACTTTTTAGGCATTTCCACCTTGTTAAATATTTCCTTTGCTTCAAAATCAACCATTGTGAAATCTTCTTACTCACTGACTATGTAACTTGGACAAGTTCATTTATGTAGCAAATGTTTATTAGTGTTAACTGTCAGAAACACTGGGCTGGGTGCTAGAGAAATGGATCCTTGATGAAATAGACACACTCCATCTCTGGTTTCACAGAGCCTGGAATCTCATCAATCCTCTGAAACACAGAGAGTGAAAGTCAGTCGGTTCTGTCTGACTCTTTTCGACCCCATGGACTGTATCCATGGAATTCTCCAGGCCAGAATACTGGAGTGGGTAGCCTTTCCCTTCTCCAGGGGATTTCCCAACCCAGGGACTGAACCCAGGCATTGAACCCAAGTCTCTTGCATTGCTGGCGGATTCTTTACCAGCTCGGCCACAAGGAAAGCCTGAAACACAGAACTTCCTGTTAAAGTCAACCTTGTTAGTTTTAACCCATTATTATGACCTATTGAGACCTTTGTGCAACTTAATTCTGCCATGATTTCCAAATGAAAAAATCAAGTAATATATAAAAACTGAATGTTCCCAGAGAAATGGAGATTTTCCTTTTTCTGTTGCTGCTGCTAAGTCGCTTCAGTCGTGTCCGACTCAGTGTGACCCCAGAGAGGGCAGCCCACCAGGCTCCCCTGTCCCCAGGATTCTTCAGACAAGAACAATGGAGTGGGTTGCCATCTCCTTCTCCAATGCATGAAAGTGAAAAGTGAAAGTGAAGTTGCTCAGTCATGTCCGACTCTTAGCGACCCCATGGACTGCAGCCTACCAGGTTTCTCCATCCATGGGATTTTCCAGGCAAGAATACTGGAGTGGGTTGCCATTGCCTTCTCTGTTCCTCTTTCTAGTTATCTGCAAATGATGAGAATATTCTCAGGTCTTGATAGGAATCAAGGGTAAAAGTTATTGTCCAGATAAGGTAACTAAGTATCTCTGATTAAGATTTGCACACATATTCCACACACCCCAAGTAAATTATAATTTCTTCATTGGGAGATAGGATCCTGTCTTGTATTTTTGTGTATTGTTCACAACTGAAGATGGCATATCCACAATAAGTATTTTACTGACAAATTACTTGGATAGAGTTAAAAATGCTCCAAATTAAAAAAAAAATGCAATCTGGAAACAGAAAAAGCAACTGCAAGTCACTTAGAGCATGTAGGAAGTTCCTATATCAACATTTTAACTTCTAGTTTCAATCTGGAACATGGATGACAGTGTCAACAAATTCTTATTTCACCATATTCATCTCTGTTTAGTGTAAATAATATACTTGAAACTAACAAAACCCACCATTGTCTCTTGAGATTGCCTTTATCAGCATTCAGTACCAATTCTGTTTTAAGATAATTACATGAGATAGTCACAGCTAATTAACACTGTTCCTTAAATAAAGATTAAGTGGAAAGAATTTATCAGTGACTTGAAAGGCAGATTGTTTTCTCAGCTGGATGATTCCTGGACAGATTCACAGGTCGTCCTGAGTCAGGAGCATCGCCTTCTCTTCCCATGAGCTGCCTTCAGAATACATTGACTTGATGTCTCTGACTATATTGATTGTAAAGCTCTTTGCCACCCAGTGGAACACAGTGACAGAACAAACATTCAGTTAGCATTGTTCCTCCCACCGGTCCTGGTCCTCCTTGTCGCCGTGGTTACTCGGCCACATTGGGGAAAAGATAAGAGAAGGACGTGGGCGTGGCCTCAGGGAGGTCTGCTGCTTCAGTGTCTGAGCCTGTGGTTCACAAAGCAGAAGGTTATGAAGGATCCAGAGAGCTGCGTGAGGCTTCCTGCACCGCTGCTCCCAATTTCCCAGCTGGACTCAGCCAATGGGGATTGTTCTCCAGGAAGGCAACCGGCAAATTTTGCACCTGCTCGTTGTAATTTAAGCTTCCTTTCACTGGAAGTTAATAGTTTACCCTTCCTCTGCAACCTACCCTGAGGGAGTTCTGGGAGGGGGAGAGAGGGTGTGTTCCTACACAGCTTCACAGCTTTTGAGTTCTTGTACTACTACAGATAAGGACTGAAATTTCTTCACTTATTCAGTATGCGTTACATTATTACCAAATAAAGTTTCTTAAAAGCTCCCAGAAAATTATTGAACACACACACAGATATGGTGTCCACCTCTTTGTGAAGGAGTTGGCAATTCTAGTTTTACTCACATGCATGTGAGTGTGCTAAGTCACTTCAGTTGTGTCCAACTCTGCAACCCCATGGACTGTAGAGGCCAGGCTTCCCGTCCATGAGATTCTCCAGACAAGAATAGTGGAGTAGGTTGCCATGCCTCCTCCAGGGATCAAATCCAGGGATAAAACCCGTATCTCATGTCTCCTGCATCTCCAGGAGGGTTCTTTACTACTAAAGCCACCTGGGAAGCCCCTTTTTCACGTAAGTTGGTTCAAATGAGGTAATATGTTGTTTTGTTTTTACTCACGAATAATGTGGTTGGGGGATATGAGATATCCAATTAGTGTCTTTCTCTATCTCTCTTTAAATATGTAGATGGAACCAACCTGAGATACTTAACGTTGATTCCAAAAATAAGGGAGGAAAGGAAAACTATCCAAGTGTAGTAGAAGACTTGCTTTGTACACACAGTGCATTACCGAGCCCAGAACAGGCACGGAATTAATTCTTGTTGAATGAAAACCAGAATGAATTGGATGGACTTTAATGTAAATCCTGATTCTGAACTAACTACCTGTTTGATTTGCTCAAGTTACTTACCATCCCTGTGCGTCACTGTTTCATCTTCAAACTGAGGAGGGCATCCACCGCAGGGAAGATGCTGTAAACACAATGAGATAATGTATGTGAGGGGCCAGGTCCTTACACAAGACCTGGCGTGGTCTTGTAAGTGGTTGTTATTATTTTGTTATCCTGTTCTTGGCTTTGCTATAAAAGCTTCTCTGTGAGCTTCGTGAAGCCAAGGCTCTGTCTGCTTTACTAAATTTGTACTCAGAGGTGCTTGGAGGCACAATGTTAGTCCCCCATCACGTCCAACTCTTTGTGATGTCATGGACTGCAGCCTGTCAGGCTCCTCTGTCCATCGGATTCTCCAGGCAAGAATATTGGAGTGCGTAGCCATTCTCTTCTCCAGGGGATCTTCCTGACCCATGGATCAAACTCAAGTTTCCTGCATGGTAGGCAGATTCTTTACCATCTGAGCCACCAGGGAAAGATACCCAAATGAAACTCTTCTAGGCAACATCTCACCTGGCTTGCCTTGCCTACTTTTACCCCCAAGAGGATGATCTTTTACTGAGTGGGGAAGTAGTTAGGAAAGATACTCAGAGCAAAGTGATGCTCTCCACTGGGAGAGCTCCAGCTCAGAGGTTCTCTGCTCTGGGCCCAGGTGCTAGAAGTTTCTTTCCTGCTGCCTCTGATGTGCACAGTTGAGTTTGAAGTTTGCAGGTCTATTGCAGGTCCCGCACATTTTTGCTTAATCTGCCACTCATTGTTTGGCAAATATTTGTGTGCCAGACACCATGCAAGACCAGGGGCATTGCAACAAGCAAAACAGCCTCTACCCTAGAGGAATTTAGAATCTTCTAGAAGAAAGACAAGTGAACTGTTGCCATCCACACAAGGTTTCTGACGAGTCAGCTTGATTTCAGAAGCTTTGGACTCAGGTGTGTTTGACTATTGTTCTCTACTTACTAGTTATACAGTAGCTTAGTCTACTTGTCGGAGGAGGCAATGGCACCCCACTCCAGTACTCTTGCCTGGAAAATCCTATGGACGGAGGAGCCTGGTGGGCTGCAGTCCATGGGGTCGCACATAGTCAGACACGACTGAGCGACTTCACTTTCACTTTTCATTTTCATGCATTGGAGAAGGAAATGGCAACCTACTCCAGTGTTCTTGCCTGGAGAATCCCAGGGACGGGGGAGCCTGGTGGGCTGCCGTCTCTGGGGTCGCACAGAGTCAGACACGACTGAAGTGACTTAGCAGCAGCAGCAGCAGCAGCAGTCTACCTGTAGGCTGCTTAATCTACTGATGCCTCTATCATCTGTCTTCTATCTACTCTAAGTGGGGGTCCCTGGGTCTGCAGCCTCTGCACCCCAGGGAGTTTCTGGAGATGCAGATTCTCAGGCCCTCCCACTGATTTGGAATCTGAATTTTAACAAGATCTTCATCTGACTTGGATTCACATTCGTACACATTATGCCTTGATCTCTCTCAAGGTTCTGAGTAAGATAAGTGAGGTGACAGAGGCACAGGAGTTGGCACAACAGGTGGCCACAGAGTATTGGTTCCCTTCTATTCTTTAGGATTCATTTCAAATGAGTGAAGCCTCAGTGCTATTAGAGTCATATCACAGCCAAAAAGAGAAATGGCTGTAAGTGAGCAATGCCTCAGATATGCAGATGACATCACCCTTATGGCAGAAAATGAAGAGGAACTAAAAAGCCTCTTGATGAAAGTGAAAGAGGAGAGTGAAAAAGTTGGCTTAAAGCTCAACATTCAGAAAACGAAGATCATGGCATCTGGTCCCATCACTTCATGGGAAATAGATGGGGAAACAGTGGAAACAGTGTCAGACTTTATTTTTTTGAGCTCCAAAATCACTGCAGATGGTGATTGCAGCCATGAAATTAAAAGACGCTTACTCCTTGGAAGGAAAGTTATGACCTACCTAGATAGCATATTAAAAAGTAGAGACATTACTTTGCCAACAAAGGTCCGTCTAGTCAAGGCTGTGGTTTTTCCAGTGGTCATGTATGGATGTGAGAGTTGGACTGTGAAGAAAGCTGAGCACCAAAGAATTGATGCTTTTNTGCCAAAGCTTTTGACTGTGTGGATCACAATAAACTGTGGAAAACTCTGAAAGAGATAGGAATACCAGATCACCTGACCTGTCTCTTGAGAAACTTGTATGCAGGTAAGGAAGCAACTGTTAGAACTGGACATGGAACAACAGACTGGTTCCAAATTGGCAATGGAGTACGTCAAGGCTGTATATTGTCACCCTGCTTATTTAACTTATATGCAGAGTATATCATGAGAAATGCTGGGCTGGAAGAAACACAAGCTGGAATCAAGATTGCCGGGAGATATATCAATAACCTCAGATATGCAGATGACACCACCTTTATGGCAGAAAGTGAAGAGGAACTCAAAAGCCTCTTGATGAAAGTGAAAGAGGACAGTAAAAAAGTTGGCTTAAAGCTCAACATTCAGAAAATGAACATCATGGCATCTGGTCCTAATACTTCATGGGAAATAGATGGGGAAACAGTGGAAACAGTGTCAGACTTTATTTTTTTGAGCTCCAAAATCACTGCAGATGGTGATTGCAGCCATGAAATTAAAAGACGCTTACTCCTTGGAAGGAAAGTTATGACCTACCTAGATAGCATATTAAAAAGTAGAGACATTACTTTGCCAACAAAGGTCCGTCTAGTCAAGGCTGTGGTTTTTCCAGTGGTCATGTATGGATGTGAGAGTTGGACTGTGAAGAAAGCTGAGCACCAAAGAATTGATGCTTTTAAACTGTGATGTTGGAGAAGACTCTTGAGAGTCCCATGGACTGCAAGGAGATCCAACCATTCTAGAGGAGATCCATTCTAGAGGAGATCAGTCCTGGGTGTTCTTTGGAAGGAATGATGCTGAAGCTGAAACACCAGTACTTGGGCCACCTCATGCGAAGAGTTGACCCATTGGAAAAGACTCTGATGCTCTGATGCTGGGAGGGATTGGGGGCAGGACGAAAAGGGGACAACAGAGGATGAGATGGCTGGATGGCATCACCAACTCGATTTATGTGAGTTTGAGTGAACTCCGTGAGTTGGTGATGGACAGGCAGGCCTGGCGTGCTGTGATTCATGGGGTCGCAAAGAGTCAGACACGACTGAGTGACTGAACTGAACTGAAGCAATGCCTTAGAGCTACTATTTCAGGGATCATCTGTACAATGCTGAAAGGAAGAAAAATATTTTTAGGTCAAAGTCCAACTGGAGTAACAGTCCCCACACCAAAGAGAATAAACTTCTCATCTTTGGTTATAGACACCAGAGAGAAGGCTAACATCAACAGACAGAAAGCAAAGTATGTAGACAAATAAAATATGATCACTGGCAAAACTGGTCCACAGAGGTGAACAGAGGTGGAGACAGATATGGCCATCTGAACACAAACATCAGGAAGAGAATCACAGTCCTAAAAAGGGCTACCAGCAAAGAGCCTATGGGTTAGAAAATCCCATTGTCTCCCTAAATAGCCAACAAACATATGAAAACATATTCAAGTGCAGTAGGTATTAGGAACATACCAGATAGAGTAAAATAAGGCCTTGCTCTACCTTCAGACTAGTAAGAATTAAAAATACTGACACCTACTTCTAGAGTGGATGAAGGGGAAAGGGGACTCATGTACTTTGCTAATGTGAAAAGTTAGAGTCTGTGAAAAGCTCTCTCTCTCACTATACACACACACACACACACATATACATGACATCCATATATACATGCAAACACATATTTACACATATATTCCAACATTGTTCATTATGGCAAAAGTTTGAATACATTTGGAACTTTCCACATCACAAACTCTTATGCAGCCATTAAAAAGAATAAATGGAAGCTACGATACATAATTTGGAAGGATATCTGCTAAGTGTTGTGGAGAAAAGTGGATGTAGCAAAGTATGAATAACAATCTCTTTTTTAGAAAACAAATAACGGCAACAAAGACAATCCTAAATGGGAGTCTCCATTCCTCACCTTCACATCAACTCTTAACCTTTTCCACTCTGATCTGCACCCTGAGAGGCTGATCTTTATGGACCCGACCATTGGGTTCTCTGAAACTGATGACTTCCTGTCAGCCAATCAGAATTCCTGGCAGGAGGCAGAAGTCAGGACTGGCTGAATCTCTGAATATCACAGCTTCTCTCAAGACAGCCCTTTCTTTATGACTTTCCTGTAATTTCTGAAAACTACTCCTTCTGTTCCTTTGTCTTAGGGATGTTAATGGCCCTAAGGTATAGCTCCAATCAGTATAAATGATCAATACAGTTTTTTGATACTCTGTACTTTTTAAAGTAATCCCATTATTAGATTCTCTTTAAATGATCTTAATTGAGAGTTGCCATCTATTTTCTGCTGAGACCTTGGCTAGTACAGCCTTAACTTCCGCTATATTGCTATATTCATATTTATATAACTACATAAACATGCAGAAATATAAAAGGATCTGTATATGTGGTTTCAGTACGATACAGGAGTAGGGTGGAAGGGAAAGATGTGGTGAGGATAACTGGGTAGAATGGAGAGGGGACTGAGGAAAATGAAAAAGAACAAAAAACATGCACTGAATTCAACAAAAACAAAAACCACAAAACATTGTACATGATATCATATTTAACATTTTATACATATGTATGTATTCAAATCTAATCTTAAAAATCCAGTGGGTATTATGGCAAAAGGGACTCAACAGTACAGAGTTCCTGGCTCAGAAGGTAATGGAGCAAGTGGAGTGAGAAGCTGAACATCTGGTTTTTAGTGCAAACTGAAATACTCCTAATAAGAGACAGGGTGTCCCAGTGGAAGATGAGGTTCTTAAGCAAATTGATGGGTTTAGAAAGAATTCTTCTTCTCTTAGTGAGTGACTGAATATAGTCAAAGGGAATAAAGAGCCACACAACTAAAAAAAAAAAAATCTCTTTTTAGAATCTTCCTTAGCTGTAGGAAAGTGAGAAGAAGTAATATCATAGTTGAGAAAATGGTCCATTCTTATGTTAGAAGAGGTTTGTATTTGTAGGACAGAACAAAGAAACACACAAAAAATTGGTCGGACAGTACAGCATTTTATTAAGTGATAAAAGGAAAACATGATGAGATGGGACACCTAGGATTTGAGAGGATGGTTGACTTGGCATAAGGCCAAGTTTATTAGCCAAGAATGACAAGACATATTGAATAGAGGTGTCAGAGCTGTGGGAAGTGTTTAAAGCAGAAGTCCAGAGGAGAGAAGGCAGCCAAACTAGCGAAGGCAGTGGCTCAGGTTCCAGAAGAATGTTGTGCAGTTTGTTTCTGTCCCTGGAATCGACTCGGTCAGAATCAGAGTCACTTCTTTAATAAGGCAAAGTAATCACGTCACACTGGCCAAGAAAGAGGATAGCACACCATGGTGCCATTTTTGTAAGTCATGCAGCTTTTGCTAAAGGTCTCTGTTGATCAGAGGATTAACTTTGAATCTGAGTTCATCAGAAAACTAAAGGATAGGATGTAGTTCTAGAACACTCACCCATTCCAGAGGGGAGACATCTAGTGACGGACTGTCCTGTGAATATCTTAGATGCTTCTGTAGAAATGAACGGGCACAGATGGGTGAAAGCGGGGCAACCCCTTCTCCATCCCTACGCATGAGTGCATGCTCAGTCATGTCTGACTCTTTGCAACCTCATGGACTGTAGCCCACCAGGCTTCTCTCTCCATGGAATTTTCCAGTCAAGAGTACCGGAGTGGGTTTCCATTTCCTTTTCCACAGGATCTTCCTGACCCAGGGGTCGAACCTGCGTCTCCTGTGTCTCCCACATTGACAGGCAGGTTCTTTACCACTGTGCCACCTGGGAAGATACCTATATGCTCCCCTTAACACAGGAGTTATCTTCTTACTTTATGCTTGATCAGCAACCTTTAGTGCCAATTGATTTGGTGTTAGGATCTAGCCAGAGAAACATCAGCAAACAGCTAATCACAAATAGTGTGACACACTTCTTTCTTCCCCTGGAGAGGGTTATTTCTAAACAAATTAGTCCTTGGATGGTGAATGTTTTGCAAATGGAAGACATTTCTAACCCATCAGCATGCATTTATTGATTATCTCAAATTGTAGAACTGTGAAGCTAGAAGAAATCATGAAGACAATTTGCCACAAACCCTTTATTTTATATGTGAAGTAACCAAGGGCAAGAGAATAAGATATTTGCACAAAATTGCTCAGTAAGTCTTACAAGCAATATACTCTCAAAGTGAACCTATAATTAAGAAATATAAGGGAATATGTCCAAGAGCAAGAAAAGGGACAACTTATAATAGTACAGTTATCAGTTTGTGGCATTTATTAATTACAGAAATCTGTACAACCTCCTTCAAACACAACAACAACACACACACACATACACACACACACAGCATTCTTCATCCTAACAACCCATAAAGGCATATCCACCCTGCATTTGTAACCAGGAAAATAGACTTATTTCTCAAACTAAAGAGACAACAGGGCCACGGGCCAGCACATGATTCAAACAGGAAGGATTGTTCCCCAAGCTCTCTCTTCATTTTCTAAAATCTTAATTCCCTGCCTCACATTTCAGTTCCTGGTGCCAACTGATGTCGCAAGTGTAGGGACCCACCCCAAGGAGTCCTGACGCCAGAAGCTGAGCCAAGAGCGACTTTACTGTTCCTGTCTTGCTTGCTAACAATTGTGTCACAGGCTCGGACTGACCACAGAAAGAGTGATCAGTTTGAGTGACAGTCTTTCAGCTCTGTAGAAGCTACAAAACTGACTCAAACAAAGAAACAGAAGTTGCTAGAGTCAGAAGCCGGGGATCCATTCATGCTCTGACATCCCCTCTTATTCTGACTCTGGTGAAGAGATGCAGGACTCTTAGTGACAGTGCAGCAATGGCATGACAAGATAAGTGTTTGGAGGGATACTGATGCTCAGCCAAGGGCACCACAGGCTGGAAGCTGGTCTCTGCTGGTGTAAGATATCCCAGCTAAAACCAGTTGATTCAGTTAAAGCTAATATAAATCCTCCTGTTCAGGAGAGAGTGGTTGCTGCTGCTGCTGCTGCTGCTGCTAAGTCGCTTCAGTCATGTCCGACTCTGTGCGACCCCATAGACGGCAACCAACCAGGCTCCCCTGTCCCTGGGATTTTCCAGGCAAGAACACTGGAGTAGGTTGCCATTTCCTTCTCCAATGCATGAAAGTGAAAAGTGAAAGTTAAGTCGCTCAGTCATGTCTGACTCTTAGCAACCCCATGGACTGCAGCCTACCAGGCTCCTCCATCCATGGGATTTTCCAGGCAAGGATACTGGAGTGGGGTGCCATTGCCTTCTCCGAGAAAGTGGTTGGGATTGCTAATTAAGCTTTTGGCAAACCGTCTAGAAGACAGCTAACCTACATGGGCTGCTGTGAATGGGTCTGGTCAAATATTAAGGAAGATCTGGCCCTCTCTCATTAGTGCCTGCGTGAGTACTCTCACCAAACTGACCACGTTCATCCAAATAAGACCACAGACAGCAAGCAATATTAATAAATACCATCATGAAAAGGTCTTATTCCTTAAAAATTTCTTTTCCCAGATTCTCCCATCCATTATTTCTATTTTTGACTTCATTTCCTGGTTTGTTTTTACCTGGTTCCATCTCATGACAGAGCACCAAGTGTTAAAACCAGGAAGCTTTGTCTATTTAGAGGAACAAGCAAATTACATAACCTTTCTATACCTTAGATTCTCACTCCTTAAAAGGAGGAAAATTAGTAGTATCTATCTTCTGGGATTTTGTTTATGAGTAAGTTAACTAATATATGATGAATAATACCTGGCTTGTAGTAAGCACCATTTAAGTATTTGCTATTAATATTATTTGGCTTCCCAAGTGGCTTAGTGATAAAGAATCTGCCTGCCAATGCAGGAGGGATGTGGGTTTGATCCCTGGGTCAGGAAGATTCTCTGAGGATGATATGGCAACTGACTCCAGTATTTTTGCCTGGAAAATCCCATTGACAGAGGAGCCTAGGAGGCTACAGACCATGAGGTCGCAAGAGTCAGACACGACTCAGACTTAGTGACTAAACAGCAACAATTTTATTGTTTAGATGGGATTTAAAAGGCCTGTACTTGCCCAGCTTTAAACCTGAAGAAAGAGCCCAGAGTCAGCAACAGAGACATCAAGGTTTAACGGATAGGGAATCTTACACATTTGAAGTGCATTCCTGGAGTAACTCCCCACCATGTGCAGTGGATGAGGGACAGGACATGCTGGAGAGTCTTTGCTGGTGTGGGGAGGGGAGGGAAAGGGGAAATTACCAGTTATAGGGGGAACTGACCTCAGGTTGGCTCATCAGTAACCAGGGAACCAGCAGCAGGGGCACGGCCCTCACCTCCCTTTGGATTGGAAGAATCACTAGCTAGAGCCTGAGGCAAGTATGCAGGAAAGTCAATCATGTGAGTAGGATGTAGGAGAAGCAGGTCCTGGTCAAGCAGGGGATGTACAGTGAGCAAGAAAACAGCCATCTTGGGTGGCCTGACTATGTAATATCTGACCTCTGTTCATTCATTTTACTAGCCATGCTAAACCATATTTGCCTTACATTTGTGGAAAACTTATAAACAACAACTTTCAGTGAAAACAAATGAAGGGAGTGAATAATAGTTCACCTACTGAAATTATAGTTCAATAGTTCAAGTGAATAATAGTTCAATAAAAATTATATTAAATATGATACATCATTTGGAACTCAAGTATAATTTTTCCCCTAAGCATATTTTTTTAACAGAATAAATGTTTTGTCAGTTTGCTACATCACCTATCTAAATAATACATTATATATAAAAATTAAAAGGCATTGAATATTTCATGCCCCAACTTGCTTGTGCCTTTAAGGATTTTAATTCTTAAGTCCTTGATGGATTTCTGTCAGTTCTGTGGTCATCCATTGATTTAACTATAGTTCCTAAATTCCCTGCTTCTGTCTTGCAAGCACACATATACAGAGTCATGAGCTTTGGTTGTGCAGTATAACATGGACCATAAAGAAGGCTGAGCAATGCAGAACTGATGCTTTCGAACTGTGGTGCTGGAGAAGACTCTTGAGAATCTCTTACTCTGCAACGAGATCAAGCCAGTCAATTGTAAAGGAAATCAACCCTGAATATTCATTGGAAGACCTGATGCTGAAGCTGAAACTCCAATACTTTGGCCACCTGATGCAAAGAGCTGACTCATTGGAAAAGACCTGATGCTGAGAAAGACGGAGGGCAGGAGGAGAAGGGGGCTACAGAGGATGAAAATGGTTGGATGGCATCGCCAACTCAATGGACTTGAGTTTGAGCAAACTTTGGGAGATAGGAAGGGACAGGGAAGCCTGGTGTGCTGCAGTCCATGGGGTCACAAAGAGTCAGACACAACTGTGCGGCTGAACTGAACTGATAACATGTATTAATTCTTCTTACATTTCACAAGTAAATTAGTTCCAGAGGCTTCACAATGGAGGTCTCCATTGTGATTACCTATATACGAGGTATTGTGGAAGTTGCTGGTGATACAAAGAAAAATAAGATATATTCCTGTGTTTAAGGAATGGGTGGTCTAATTAGCAAGTTGATATGCTGACGAATAATTGCCAGTATTGTGATGAGTGTTATAATGGAGCATGGAGATGCTGTGGGCCCCTGAAAAGGGCAGAGAGGTGTCAAGGGAATGAGTCCAGAAGTGTCAATGGAAGTTTAATAGCAAACTTGGCAGGAAAAGCTGGGTTTGTAGGTGGAGGGACTGGAGTATATGAAGAAGAAAAGCATAAAAGCTCATAAGCTTTGTAGAGCCTTGTAAATCAGTAAATTGTTGTTATTGTTCAGTCGATAAGTTGTGTCCAACTCTTTGCAACTCCATGGACTGTAGCCTGCCAGACTTCCCTGTCTGTGGGATTTCCCAGGCAAGAATACGAGGGTGGGTTGCCATTTCCTTCTCCAGGGAATCTTACCGGTTTGGGGATGTCTCCTGCATTGGCAGGCAGATTCTTTACTATGGAGCCAGCAGGGAAGCCCAAATTAGTAAATTATAGATAATATAATAATTTGTATCTGTCAGAAGGATTGAAAGATATGAAATGGCAGGAAACATGGCAAGAGATGAGGCTGAAATGGGGCCCAGCAGCCACGTCAGTGGAGACCCTGGGTGCCACAGATGGCTCTTGGTCGAGATCCACAAGTGTTGATGATCAAGGTCAATGGGAGGATTTCAGAGAGGAGCATGCAGTCTAGGTCTGCCTCTGAGAAAATTAACACCGCCTTCAGAGTGGAATGGGTGAGTAGGGTGGGTGGAGGGGGAACCATTGCAGGAGCTGCTTGGGATTCCGTAAGCAGTGATTTCACTACTCTCTCCTCTTTCCCTACCCTCTCTGTGGACTTGCAAACAAAAGGTGCTTAAAAAGATGTTCAGCACACTTGGCTCAGTGGATGTTCAGTTCAGTTCAATTGCTCACTTGTGTCCAAATCTTTGTGACCCCACGAACCACAGCATGCCAGGCCTCCCTATCCATCACCAACTCCCAGAATCCACCCAAACCCATGTCCATTGATGCCATCCAACTATCTCATCCTCTGTCATCCCCTTCTCCTCCTGCCCTCAATCTTTCCCAGCATCAGGGTCTTTTCCAGTGAATCAGCTCTTCGTATCAGGTGGCCAAAGTTTTGGAGTTTCAGCTTCAACATCAGTCCTTCCAATGAACACCCAGGACTGATCTCCTTTAGAATGGACTGGTTGGATCTCTTTGCAGTCCAAGGGACTCGCAAGAGTCTTCCCCAACACTACAGTTCAAGAGCATCAATTCTTCTGTGCTCAGCTTTCTTTATAGTCCAACTTTCACATCCATACATGACTACTGGAAAAGACATAGCCTTGACTAGATGGAATTTGTTGGCAAAGTAATGTCTCTGCTTTTTAATATGCTGTCTAGGTTGATCATAATTTTCCTTCCAAGGAGTAACTGTCTTTTAATTAACAGGCAAATTTGGCCTTGGAGTACAGAATGAAGCAGGGCAAAGGCTAATAGAGTTCTGCCAAGATAACACACTGGTCATAGCAAACACCCTCTTCTAACAACACAAGAGAAGACTCTACACGTGGACATCACCAGATGGTTGACACCAAAGTCAGATTGATTATATTCTTTGCAGCCAAAGATGGAGAAGCTCTATACAGTCAGCAAAAACAAGAACGCGAGCTGACTGTGGCTCAGATCATGAACTCCTTATTGCCAAATTCAGACTGAAATTGAAGAAAGTGGAGAAAACCACTAGACCATTCAGGTATGACCTAAATCAAATCCCTTATGACTATACAGTGGAAGTGAGAAATAGATTTAAGGGACTAGAGGACTAGATCTGATAGACAGAGTGCCCGATGAACTATGGACGGAGGTTCATGACATTGTACAGGAGACAGGGATCAAGACCATCCCCATGGAAAAGAAATGCAAAAAAGCAAACTGGCTGTCTGAGGAGGCCTTACAAATAGCTGTGAAAAGAAGGGAAGTGAAAAGCAAAGGAGAAAAGGAAAGATATAAGCATCTGAATGCAGAGTTCCAAAGAATAGCAAGAAGAGATAAGAAAGACTTCCTCAGTGATCAATGCAAAGAAATAGAGGAAAACAATAGAATGGAAAAGAGTAGAGATCTCTTCAAGAAAATTAGAGATACCAAGGGAACATTTCATGCAAAGATGGGCTCGACAAAGGACAGAAATGGTATGGACCTAACAGAAGCAGAAGGTGTTAAGAAGAGGTGGCAAGAATACACAGAAGAACTGTACAAAAAAGATCTTGATAATCACGATGGTGTGATCACTCACCTAGAGCCAGACATTCTGGAATGTGAAGTCAAGTGGGCCTTAGAAAGCATCACTAAGAACAAAGCTAGTGGAGGTGATGGAATTCCAGTTGAGCTATTTCAAATCCTGAAAGATGATGCTATGAAAGTGCTGCACTCAATATGCCAGCACATTTGGAAAACTCAGCAGAGGTCACAGGACTGGAAAAGGTCAGTTTTCATTCCAATCTCAAAGAAAGGCAATGCCAAAGAATGTTCAAACTACCACACAATTGCACTCATCTCACACACTAGTAAAGTAATGCTTAAAATTCTCCAAGCCAGGCTTCACCAATACGTGAACCATGAACTTCCTGATGTTCGAGCTGGTTTTCAAAAAGGCAGAGGAACCAGAGATCAAATTGCCAACATCCGCTGGATCATGTAAAAACCAAGAGATTTCCAGAAAAACATCTATTTCTGCTTTATTGACTATGTCAAAGCCTTTGACTATGTGGATCACAATAAACTGTGGATAATTCTGAAAGAGATGGGAATGCCAGACAACCTGACCTGCCTCCTTAGAAATCTGTATGCAGGTAAGGAAGCAACAATTAGAACTGGACATGGAACAACAGACTGGTACCAAATAGGAAAGGAGTACATCGAGGCTGTATATTGTCACCCTGCTTATTTAACTTATATGCAGAGTACAACATGAGAAATGCTGGGCTGGAGGAAGCACAAGCTGGAATCAAGATTGCTGGGAGAAATATCATCACCTCAGATATGCAGATGATACCAGCCTTATGGCAGAAAGTTAAGAACTAAAGAGCCTCTTGATGAAAGTAAAAGAGGAGAGTAAAAAGTTGGCTTAAAGATCAACATTCAGAAAACCAAGATCATGGCACCCAGTCCCATCATTTCATGGCAAATAGATGGGGAAACATTTGGAAACAGTGGCTGACCTTATTTTTCTGGGCTCCAAAATCACTGCAGATGGTGATTGCAGCCGTGAAATTAAAAGAGGCTCAGTGGATGATCATGGGACCAAATCAGCCAAAACTCTCCTTCTTTCTGTTGTTAAGCCTTCCCAGCTGTAGCCCATCAGCAAGCATGACAGAAATTAAATCCTACATAGATTAGCTGAATCCATTCAAGGGGTGAAACAGTCTAGGTGAGAGATTACTGAATCCCTGGATTCAAATCTGGTGAAAACTGGTGAAGAAATTTACAAATGAATTAAGTAAGCATGTTGCTCTCCTCAGGAGGCTCTGTTAGCCAAATGGACCCCATCTGTGGAGGCTGGGTTTACCATCCCTGGATCACTGACTTTGAGAAAGGAAAGCAAGGACTCATAGTTTCTGGCTTCTACACTCATTGTGGACTTAAACCTCTCATTAATGAGAAAGACCAACCAGTGAGAAGGTAACTCTGACTTGCCAGGAATTATAAAACTGCTTTGTTATCAGGTAAGTGTTTTCCAACCTTGGACGTTTTCAGAATTACCTACAGAGAAGATGAAGTAAGTAAAATACACATTTTTGACATTTCTGTGTTGAACTTAAGACAATCCCAATATGTCTGCTAATAGAACTTCAATATCTGTGAAGTGTTTTTAATGTTTAAGAGATTCTGGCCTATTCACCCTTGTAATTAGTCATGTGATTCTAGTTTAAATTTCTAATTAAGTGGTTGACTTCAGACTAACGCTTTAAAGTTGGAATTGCCAAGAGAAGTTGGCTGAGTTTGTAAACAGTATTAGAAGATTTAAGAAAACTTTAGGGTCATATTTAAAACTTTAATTTATTAGATTTATAAGAACTGCTTAGGTCCTTGGGAAAGTTTTGCTTGTTAGCCAAGCATTTGAAGTACTTAAAAAGAAAATCGTATCTATCACATTCTTAAATGCGGTTTAGACCTTTTAAAGGAACTTAACTGCCCAAACTGTAAAGTACCCCTTAAAAATTTATTAGACTTATAGATAGAATAATAAGATGTATAGTTTGAACTTAAAAGATTAAAGAAAAAATACTTCATTCCTTCAGTACATTGAATATCTTGGAAACCAAGTAGTTGCAAACAGTTCTTTATGAGCACAGAGATTGCCCTCAAAGATCCCAGAAAACTACTGCATTTTTCTTGGGATCTGATTGAACTGTGGTGGGGTGAGAGCCTCCCTTCCCTCTCCAGGCTTGAGCTGAGAAGCTGGTGGCCCAGAGTTGTGGTGTGAAGCAGTCTTGCTGCCCTGAGAGAACGAAGGGGCCTGGAGAGCCCGTTCTAGGCATGTTGATGCCTGGTTCCAGTCAGCCCTAGGGCCAGCTCTGCTCCTTCCTTTGTCATGAATCCTTTAGGTGAACCAAAGCGTTTTCCTTATTTGCAGTAGCTGGTAGGAATTGGGTCTCAACCATTTCCAAATGACGAGTCTTAATTAGGGAGGGACTTATATGAATGTCCTTTGTGCATAGAATTAAGCTGTGTCCTTTGGAATAAAACAAAGCACAGCAACATATATTTAATATTGGGGTCTCCACATAGCTCCTGTTGAGAAATAATTTTCTCCCATCTTCCCTGCCCTCTCCAGGATTCCTCTTACTGAAGCCAAGGGGGTGGTGGTACTAGGGTGAGCCAGACAGCACGGGGTGGGTGCTTCTTTCTTCCTTTCTTCTTCTCTTTGATGCTTGAGTCTGGGATATGAGAGAACCACAAGTCACACAAGTCACTGGATTTCTTCTCAGCTTATTGTGACTGGTCTCTAGATTTAAAAAGAAAATACTCTGGAAGGGTTATCAGTCTCTGATGAAGACCTTAAAGCTCTGCTTACGCCCAGCTGAGTGTGGTGAGCACAGTTGAGTGTGGTACAACAGTTGGGGACTATGGAGCCATTAATTGAAATTAGAAACTCAAAGGGGCAGATTTAAGGATAAAAAGGATTCTGTTTGGTGCAAAAAGAGTTTGATGTGCTGAGTGATACCCTTTAGGTAGTGTGGTGGTTACCTGGTTACCTGTTTACCTGGTACATGCATGCTTAGTCATGTCTGACTCTTTGCCACTCTATGGACTATAGCCTTCCAGGATCCTCTTATTCAGGGGATTTCCCAGGAAAGAAGACTGGAGTGGGTTGTCACTTCCCTCTCTGGGGGATCTTCCTGACCCGGGGATTGAACACGAATCTTCTGCAGCTCCTGCATGGGCAGGCAGATTCTTAACCACTCTGCCACCTGGGAATCCCAGGTAGTGTGGTACGTGGTTCTAAAGTTCAGGAAGCTAACTGATGTGGGTGTAGCATGTTTTAGAATGATTGTTATTAAGCTAGTTTCCTGTGTTTTCACTCCAAGTGGCTGGTTGTAATGCATCTTGCTAAGTATTAGGCAGAGCTCTGTATCCATTCTAGAAATGGATCAAAAAGTAGAAAACCGTCACAGAGTAGATCAGATAGATAGGGGTTGTTTTCTTTCTTTAAAAAAAAAAATATATATATATATATATATATATCTTTTATATATTATTGAGATATAACTGATATATAACACTGTATTAGTTTTAGAATAAAATGATGGGGCATACATATTTCTAAATGATTACCAGAGTAAGTTAACAACCATTACCACATATAGTTATGACTTTTTTCTTTTAATGAAAATAGCATCTTTTGCTTATTACCTAATAAAGTACCTGGAAGGAGATAGCTGCTGGTGTTGGTTCTATGATGTCAGAGGTGACACGTCTATCATTGTCTTGAAACTTCCCTCATGGTCTCTAAACGGTTGCTATAAATGGTCTCTAAATGCTCTATATGGTCTCTAATGGTTCTGGGCACAGAATCTGTATTCAGGGCAGGGACAAAAGGCAGATGCAACTTATACTGTCTTTTATTAAGAAAGAAAAATCTTTCAGACCTTCTAGCATGGCCCATGATACTTCCGCCTGTATTCCATTGGCTAGCACTGTGTTACATGGCTTTCCCTACCTGCAAACATAGATCATGCAGTCAGCCTATCAACTATGGGCCCTGCCATTAGTCTACAGTATCATGACTATTTTTCCCTGACCTGGGGATGTAGACCCCCAGGATTATTAAGCTGATGGCTTAATAATCTGCTTGATGTACTGTAATTTATTGTCATCTTTTCTTGAAACTTTTTATTCTGGAACTCAGTCATTTTCTAAAATCTGCATAAGAAGAAAGATATTGTTAACATCTAACAATCCTGGATCTTCTCAAATGTACAGGGAGCCTGCATAGTCATGAAAGTCTTCAAATTATTCCCCCAAAAGTAAGAATTTTGACTTGACAGAGAGGCTATGTAAATGGCAGGAAACCGGTGGCTTTTGACCTCGACTCTGAAAACCTTGACCAGGAAAGTCCTTTGGGGAATTCTTTCAGGAATTTGTAAGTAGGGAGGATACCTGGCTGTGGAGGGCTTATCTGGGCAAAGTGATGGTACACTGGTAAATAGATGGCATAGTTTTGAATTTTCCAGAAAGCTTCGGCTTCTGTCTTACTCTACTTGGACCAGTTAAGGCATCCCTCCTCAGATGGCAATACTGCAGCAATTGAGTTAAAAAGAAGAAAAGAAAAGCCCCTTAAGAAAAGAGAGAAACTCTTTGATTTCTTCAGTGCTCAGGGCTGCTATTTTTAACTTAAGAGGTTGGTGCTGGACACTAGGGTATAAACACTAAATCTACTTTGATTTTCAAGGAACCCATACTATCATAATCTGTGTCAAAAGAACTTTGGTTTTGTGTTCAAACCTCTCTATTGTTTGAAAGCTTCTGTGGGAGCCTTGCTTTAGAGCTGCACTCTCAAAAAGATACCTGATTTCTACCAAAAGCTGAACTGGAAGGTAATTGCTATTTATATTACCTACTGCCTATCAGACACTGCAAAGACCGGCTGTCACTAAATGTTAACCTTACAACTTACTACTTGACTTCCAGTTTGACTTTCTGTTTTGTTCTGTATAACCAACACATGCCATTTATTCCCTAGGACGAAGCTCACGTGTATATTTAGACATCTATCTTTTTTTAAGTGGCAATGCATGTTCTGTCCACAACTTGCTTCCTATATCAGACATTTAGTAATCAAATATTTTCCCACTGATTTTTATTATACATTTAAAAATGCTTTGCTTTAATTTCTGATGGATGTTCAATTGGCAAAGGCTCCTACTGCTCGAAGCATCAGATATCCTCAGCCTACAACTTCTGTGTCAGGTCTTTAATATTTCATAGGATCTGAACATGCTCTAGGAGCTTATTAACCTATATAATGAGATGGAGAGTTTGATTCACTAAAATTCCAGGGCCTTTTCACCACGAGATTAATAGCGTTCACAGGACTTCCTTGGGGGCTCTGCAGGAAGCCGGGGGTCATGAGCTGGAGTGGATTACATGAGTGAAGTGGCTGGGCGGGAAAACAGGAGGGGTGAGTGGCATGATGGTGGAATCAGAGGAAGAAAGAAAGTCAGACAGACACAAAGAAACACACACATAGAGAAACTGACATAGACAGATAAACACATGCAAAAAGAAGCTTCTGTTTCAGAGCAGCTACCATGGAGTCTCTTAGCAGAAGGATGTGTCCTTAGGAATTTTAGGATGTTTCACTGTGTCATGTGCTATTTAAGCTCATATACAGCTCTTTCGGGCTTCCCAGGTGGTGTTACTAGTAAAGAACTCGCCTGCCAATGCAGGAGATGTAAGAGACGCAATTTCAATCCCTGGGTTGGGAAGATTTCCTGGAAGAGGTCAGGGCAACTCACTCTAGTATTCTTGCCTGGAGAATCCCCATGGACAGAGAAGCCTGGTGGGCTACAGTCCACAAGGTTGTTCAGAGTCAGACATGACTGAAGCAACTTAGCATGCACAGCTCTTTCAAGAAAACCAAATATAAACACTTAGACTCTTTGTCAAGACTGCTGAGATCAGATGTGTGTTGTCCTGGGTGATGCGTCAATGGACAGAGGCTGGTCTCAAGGCTGTCGAGATATATTTGGGTTTCATTGGATTTAAGCCTCTTCCCCTCTTTACCACCCCTTCCTACCTGCTCTCCAGTTTCTGGGGAAAATTTCTTTTTTAAAGTGAGACATCTCTGGAGTGGATTATGATTTGTTCCAGATAGCATGTATATATTGGAAAGAGCATGTTGACCTTGGAATCAAAAGTCCTACTTTCCAATCCCTTTTGCGGCATTTATGAACTCCTCATCTGAGTTTTCATGCCTATCATGGAGGCTACAGCACAAGATTATAAGAAGTGAGTGAAAAAATGCCTATAAACATTCCTTTCACCATGTCTGGCATGTAATGAGGTTCAGTTCAGTTCAGTTCAGTTGCTCAGTCGTGTCCGACTCTTTGCAACCCCATGAATCGCAGCATGCCAGGCCTCCCTGTCCATCACCAACTCCCGGAGTTCACTCAGATTCACATCCATCGAGTCAGTGATGCCATCCAGCCGTCTCATCCTCTGTCGTCCCCTTCTCCTCCTGCCCCCAATCCCTCCCAGCATCAAAGTCTTTTCCAATGAGTCAACTCTTCGCATGAGTTGGCCAAAGTACTGGAGTTTCAGCTTTAGCATCATTCCTTCCGAAGAAATCCCAGGGTTGATCTCCTTCAGAATGGACTGGTTGGATCTCCTTGCAGTCCAAGGGACTCTCAAGAGTCTTCTCCAACACCAGAGTTCAAAAACAATTCTTCGGCACTCAGCCTTCTTCACGGTCCAACTCTCACATCTATACATGACCACAGGGAAAACCGTAGCCTTGACTAGATGGACCTTAGTCGGCAAAGTAATGTCTCTGCTTTTCAATATGCTATCTAGGTTGCTCATAACTTTTCTTCCAGGGAGTAAGCATTTTTTAATTTCATGGCTGCAATCACCATCTGCAGTGATTTTGGAGCCCCCCAAAATAAAGTCTGACACTGTTTCCACTGTTTCTCCATCTATTTCTCATGAAGTGATGGGACCAGATGCCATGATCTTCGTTTTCTGAATGTTGAGCTTTAAGCCAACTTTTTCACTCTCCTCTTTCACTTTCATCATGAGACTTTTTAGTTCCTCTTCACTTTCTGCCATAAGGGTGGTGTCATCTGCATATCTGAGGTTATTGATATTTCTTCCGGCAATCTTGACTCCAGCTTGCCTTTCTTCCAGTCCAGCGTTTCTCATGATGTACTCTGCATATAAGTTAAATAAGCAGGGTGACAATATACAGCCTTGACGTACTCCTTTTCCTATTTGGAACCAGTCTGTTGTTCCATGTCCAGTTCTAACTGCTGCTTCCTGACCTGCATACAGATTTCTCAAGAGACAGGTTAGGTGGTCTGGTATTCCCATCTCTTTCAGAATTATTCACAGTTTATTGTGATCCACACAGTCAAAGGCTTTGGCATAGTCAATAAAGCAGAAATAGATGTTTTTCTGGAAACTCTTGCTTTTTCGATGATCCAGCGGATGTTGGCAATTTGATCTCTGGTTCCTCTGCCTTTTCGAAAACCAGCTTGAACATCAAGGAGTTCACAGTTCACGTATTGTTGAAGCCTGGCTTGGAGAATTTTGAGCATTACTTTACTAGTGTGTGAGATGAGTGCAATTGTGCGGTAGTTTGAGCATTCTTTGGCATTGCCTTTCTTTGGGAATGGAATGAAAACTGACCTTTTCCAGTCCTGTGACCTCTGCTGAGTTTTCCAAATGTGCTGGCATATTGAGTGCAGCACTTTCATAGCATCATCTTTCAGGATTTGAAACAGCTCAAGTGGAATTCCATCACCTCCACTAGCTTTGTTTGTAGTGATGCTTTCTAAGGCCCACTTGACTTCACATTCCAAGATGTCTGGCTCTAGATGAGTTGTCACACCATCGTGATTATCCAGGTCATGAAGATCCTTTTTGTACAGTTCTTCTGTGTATTCTTGCCATCTCTTCTTAATATCTTCTGCTTCTGTTAGGTCCATACCATTTCTGTCCTTTGTCGAGCCCATCTTTGCATGAAATGTTCCCTTGGTATCTCTAATTTTCTTGAAGAGATCTCTAGCCTTTCCCATTCTGTTGTTTTCCTCTATTTCTTTAATGGATCTCATGTCTAGATCAGTGGAGAATACCTAGGCTGTACCATCAGATTTTTTTTTTCACTCTGATCGTCCCATATGGGGAAAACTGAAGAGTTGTTTCTGTTACTAATACCATTTTCTAATCGAGAGCAGTTTCTGGGGTCATCTATAAAAGTAATCCAAATTAGCATCAATTCCCTCATTATCTCCCCTTTAAAATGCAAAGCTAGTCATTCCTTGTTTGCAGGCTCAGTTGTGTCCAACTCTTTGTGACCTCATGAACTGTAGCCTACCAGGCTCCTCTGTCCATGGAATTTTCACCTCCAAAGGATCTTCCTGACCCAGAGATCAAACCTGTGTCTCCTGCAGCTCCTGCCTTGACAAGCAGATTCTTTACCATTGAGCCACCTGGGAACCCTGTTGCTGAATTTTGTAAATAAGAAACTAAGGGGGGAAATTGAAGGATAAAATCCACATGCTTTCTGCTCCATATATGTCTTCAGCAGACTCACTGTGGAATAACTTTTTTCCCCCATCAATTAGGCCAAGGGAAACATTTGTTCCTGAGCCACTGGTGCTCTGATGGCAAGATGCTCAATGCACATTATATATCCAGTGCTTGAATTCAAGAACAGGTGGCCTCTGACCCACAGGGCTCAGCAGAAAGAGAGACAGAGGCATGACAGGGGCCAACTGTAACATCTTGGGCTCAACTCACAGAGCAGAGCACCTACCAAGAATCCTTGTGAAGACACTGACTTCTGAGGAGTGCTCTCACCTCACTTCCCACATATACTTCAGCTCAGCATCACCGTCTTGCCTAAGTAATATCACAGGTGGCCTCACCGTACAGTCTCTGCAATGAATGCCAAAATGGTACCTCGGGGTCTATACCTTGATCTCCAGCCAAAACAATGACATCTCACTGTTAATTAAAACTGTGTAACACTCCTTGGTTTCCACCAGGACAAGAAGCGATTGACATCTTCTCCTATATTGTTTAAGTTGATGGTCTTTCCAAGAATAACTTCAGACACACAAAACACAGTTGAGTAAGGATGGTGCCGAGAAAGACTGAAAGGCAGCTGGAAAGGTTGTCTTTCTTCTAGTCCCTACACCATCAACCCATATGTCTTAAACAGGGTATTGTCCTTTCCTGTTGACCAAGCCAGAGGACCGCTGGACTTCAGTCCCATCCTTGCTTTTGACATAATGGGGAAATAAGGCTGAGATCATTCAATGTAAAACTAAGGTCTCTCAATTGTTACACTAGAGAGCTTGCTTTTATCCCACTTAACAGAAATATTTGGGCTCTTGTGGGATCCAGGTCTCCTGCAGTGTAGGCAGATTCTTTACTGTCTGAGCCACCAGGGAAGCCCATTTGTAGGGACAAAGGCAAACAAAGATTAAAAAAAATGCAAACATTTGTTGACCAAAACTGTCTAAAATGTTTTCTTTAGGGATTTCCCTGGTTGTCCAGTAGTTAAGACTTCACTTTCCAATGCAGGGGTTGCAGGTTTAACCCCTGGTCGGGGAGTTAAGATCCCATATGCCTGGTGACCAAAAACCCAAATATAAATAGAAGCAATATTTGAAACAAACTCAATAAAGACTTTAAAAATGGTCCACGTCCAAAATTAAAAAAATAAAAATAAAATATTTTCTTTAGAAAAAGGTATTAAACTTGCAATACCTAGAATTTAGAGCTTCTAAGAATTGCCATATTAAAAAAAAAAAAAAAAAACAAACTTCAAGACCAGGCTGCATGGTTATCTAAAAGGAAACTACATGTTAAGTATTGTGAGATTTCAAATTTTTGCTTTAGAATCAGGGAACTCTGATTGTCCCAGCTGGGCAGTAGTGGTTCACAGCTTCAAACCAAAAGCACTTTCACTCCCTTGTCTCAAGAAGGAAAGCTTGTTGCTAGTGGTTACTCATTTCTACAAAGCCAGAACAAATGATTTTTGTGTATCTGTCAAATGAGAGACACAGTGTAGCCGCTACTACACGTGTGCATTTCTCTTTAATGATGTATGTGGCTTGCATTAATATGGAAATAGATGCAGCCCTAAGGCACTTTTGAAGTTGTCAGGGCTGTTCTCATGTGACAAAGTTTTCATGTCTCCCTTCATTGTACAGTGCTCCCTTGATTTTAAAATCCATGCTTACCTGATGTATTGTAATTATGGAATCAAAAATGACAGGATGATGCTATTCCAAAGTTAAAATGAATGATAATAATACCTTAGGTTTATATAGTGTCGTTCTTCTAAAAAAGTAAAAGAGTTTCTGCATATATTATCTCATGTATCCTCTTGACACCCCTGTGAGGTAGGATGAGCCCCATTTTACAGATGGAGGACCAGTGCAGGTAGGTTACCTGACTCTTCCTAGGTCAGTTGTATGGTCTGGCCACTGAACCACTCCAGTAGGAAGCATTAAAGGGCCATGTTCACTGCTGAGCTGCCCTAGAATTTCATAGTTTATCTGGAGCATGCATCATTGCATCCCTCCAGTTATGGGTGACACTATCCTGTCTAATCTCTTCTACTAGGTCTTTGATAATCAGATTATTTCTTTCCTAGCCTATCTGCCCTTCCTTTCCCCTGTAAACATTACCCATCAGCTTGTCATTCTGTCATATTCCACGGAGTTAAGGAAGGCTAAAGCATAATTCTTGCCCTTCAGGAGCTCACAGGCTGGTGAGAGAACCAGAGAAGGAAGTCAGGCAATTATTACATGGAGGTGTTAACATGCTCAGGGTGTTTCCCAAGACAGGAGACTTCACAATGTCTGATAAGACAGAGGGCTGACCCAGGAACACCTTTAAAGATAAGGACCCTACTTAATCCTATTTGTAAGCTTCCCACACCTACATAGTGGCATGCATATGCAGTAAAAATATTGAAATTTGTATTTTAAATCAAGTTCATGGACTGTTAAGAAAATCAGTTCTGTTTCTATACCATTATAATCTAGAAAGCTCTCAGTTCTAAGCTGGTAGGGCAAGAACAGCAAACTGTGCCCCAACTTGTGGCAATCAGCCTGCTTTCCTGAACCCTTCTTCTCATCCCAGACTCTAGCTGCATCTTGAGGAGCTCATGGCTACTTATATGGAGACCCAGTTCTGTCCGAACACGTTGCAAACATGAACCAGTGGTTTAGAGAGGTGTGTACCAGAGTGTGGTCTGCTCCAGAGGGAGGGCCATGGAAAGAAGCTTACACCAGCTCTGATAGTGGGTTTGGGGCCATTGAGCAGAGAATTTGGGAGTTCTGGTTACCTGGAGCATATTTTAGAAGAAGGGTGAACTCTGGATGGGTATATCCCCTTGGCTTCATGGACCACTTACCACATGGGGAAGGGTAGGGTTTTCTCTGAAAGAATACCAGAGCAGAGCCTTGGGCAAGGACTCCTCTTGCCAGAGTCTAAGAATAGTACCCTTGAATGTGAACTTTAGAGAGCAACCCAGTTGTCACAAGATGGGAAATGCCTTTAAAGTCTTTAGCTTCATTTTAAGAAGTCACACAAAATTTCTTTCTCCCCAACTCACCTGAATACCTGGCAGCCCAAGTTTTCAATTGCTTAGACCAATACCCTTCTAGGCACCCTTGACTCTTTCTAACATCCCACGTGCCTGCGTATAAGTCACTTCAGTCATGTTCAACTCTATGTACCACAGCCCACCAGGCTCCTCTGTCCATGGCATTCTCCAGGCAAGAGTACAGGAGTGGGTTGCCATTCCCTTCTCAAGGGAGTCTTCCTGACTCAGGGATCAAAACCTGCGTCTCTTAAGTCTCCTGCATTGGCCAGCAGGTTCTTTACCACTAGTGCCACCTGAGAAGCCCCTCTGCTAAGTCACTTCAGTCGTGTCTGATTCTGTGCGACCCCAGAGATGGCAGCCCACTAGATTCCCCCGTCCCTGGGATTCTCCAGGCAAGAACACTGGAGTGGGTTGCCATTTCCTTTTCCAATGCATGAAAGTGAAAAGTGAAAATGAAGTCATTCAGTCATGTCTGACTCTAAGTGACCCCATGGACTGCAGCCTACCAGGCTCCTCTGTCCATGGGATTTTCCAGGCAAGAGTACTGGAGTGGGGTGCCATTGCCTTCTCCGGAAAAGCCCCTCTAACATCTCACATATACTGGCAAATCCCCCAAACCTATCCAGATTCTAGCCTCTTCTCACTTTTCTCCTTGTTATTGCCATGGTCTAGGCTTTCAACATTTCTTGCCCAGAACTTTATAAGGGCCTCCTAACTGGATTTACTCCCCCAGCCTCGTCTTCACCCTCGTACTCGTTACCGTCTATGCACCACATAATACCTAGAGCAACCCTCCTGAAATCCAAGTCAGATCCAGTCATTCTTCTGCTTGACATCTAAGGCCTTTGCAACCCTTCAGCATGAAGGCCAATTCTATTCTCCTCACCTCCTGAATCATCTCCTGTTTTTTATCCCTTAGTCACTCAACTTCTATCACATTAGCATTCCTGGAACCCATGAAGCACACCTCCATCTCAGGGACCTCTTTCTTGCTGTTCCCCCTGCTTAGAATACTCTAAGATATCTGATCATCTTGTTCCTCATTTTCTTCAGATCTCTGCTTAAAATCACCACTCCAGGTGATCACATCCCTAATTCCCACCATGATCTCATTCTCCTCATCCTATCTCATTTCTTCCATTGTACTTATCACAGAAAGCATATACCATAAAGACATCTTTGTTTTCATACACACCTCACCATGTACACGCACTAGAATGTAAGCTCTACATGGCTAGACACTTTGTTCTATCAGAGCCTAGGACCATGTGAACACCTAGTAGTCACTCAATTAAATTTTGCTTAATTTTGCTTAAGGTAGCATTGGGCCCTCCTCTCTCCCTTGCTCTGGTCTTTGCTATATATTCATTCCAGAATTCAGTTCTGCATTTATCCATTATTATTTTTGGACTCATTTTGAAAAATTCTTTAAATGAAAGCAAAAGTGACATGAGTCTGTGATAGTGATGAAAGTGTTAGTGGCTCCGTCCTGTCTGATGCTTTGCGACCCCATAGACTGTAGCCCGCCAGGCTCCTCTGTCCATGAAATTCTTCAGGCAGGAATACTGGGGTGTGTTGCCATTCCCTTCTCCAGGGGATCATCCTGACCCAGGGATCAAACCTGGGTCTTCTGTATTGTAAGCAGATTTTTTTTTTTTTACCATCTGAACCACCAGGGAAGCCTTTATTGTTTTAGTTGGCATATTGCCTCAAGTTTCCAGATTAAAAGTGATGAAAGGTGGTATTCAGCAAATGTTTATTTTATAGAGGAAAGAAGTGCATTCACATTAGTGTGAATTTTGGCATATTTTCTATGGTTCTGAACCTAATCACATCCCATCTCCTATTCTTTTGGGTATGACATGAAGTCAGTGAAAGTTGATTGACCCTCTTACAATGGCTTTAAGCAGTGCAGTGAGCTTCCTTAAGGTAGCATGGGACCCTCCTCTCTTCCTCGCTCTGGTCTTTGCTATATTTATATGTCCTTGTTTAGTTGTTACTTTGAAATGCTGTCTAATTATGCCCTCCTAACATAACTAATTTCCATAAGCCACACATAAAACCCTAACCATTTCTGTAGTCAAATTTTGCCTCAACAAAGTGTAACCTCCTCAAGGTCAATAGCTATATCTTGTTTTCTTTTTAGCTTTCACCTCACATAACTCATATCAGTTTTTCTCCCAACGTGAGACCACATGAGTCATAGGTGTGTGAACCATGGCTCAAGAAGTAAAAGTCACATTAAAAAAAGAAACTATCTTTTGTTATTTGAGACTTCAGGGAAGACTTAGCTCCAAAGCAAGTGCTGAAATGTTTCTTCCTGTGGTAATTGATATCCTCTAAGCAAACTCCTTATTACATCTTACAGTTAATCCTGCTTATTATTTTTATGATTATCATGGGTTGCTAATTTAGGTCACTGAGAACAGAGAAATACAGACTACCCACATCTTCTTTAACTTTTTTTCTAAGCCAATGTATATTTATTATGGAGAACTTTGATAACATAAATGACTGAAAGAGAAAAATAAAAGCATTCATGATCCGTTTCCTAGGAATAACCATGATTAGCATTTGGTTTGTGTCCTTCCTTTGTTTGATCATAGTGCATTTATTGCTTTGTTTCTGATTTTAATTTTTTCAGCTTATTTACACAAGTAATATGTCATTCTCCTTTTGGAAAATATAAATACCAGAAACAAAAAGAAAGGGGCCATCACTGATAATCTTACCATCCAGAGATCTCCGCTGTTAACATTTTAGGAAATATCTCTTTATAATTGCATTTACACATATACTCACACATAAAAATTATAGAGTACATATATTGTCTCTACTAAAATGCTAAAATATAAAACATAATACTCTAAAAACCTACTTTCATCACTTACTAAATCACACCATTAAGTATTTTTTACATCGTCATGTTTTTCATACTCCATATTTTCCCATTATGTGGATATACCAGAACCTATTTTTTCATCCCCTGTTATTGAATATATTATATGTTGTTCCATATATTTTTTCTATTTAAAGTGGACAATGCATGCAAGAACACATTCTCTGTTTTTATGTTTATGAAATTTGTGGATATAGAATAACCGGGGAAAGATAGCAGACTTCTCTGTACTTTTCTCTCTCTCTTTTTAATTTTTCATAATATTTTCTTGGTCATATCTACATACAGAACATGAATGTCTCCTATTGAATCCTTTTCTTTATAAAATATTCACCTATATCGGGCACTTAAACTTGATTGATCCTTGCTATTTATCAGGCAAATATAGTATGGTATATTAAACATGGCTTCAGTTGCATGGACGTTTTGATCGTTCAACACACAAAAGGATTCTTGCTGAATCAAGCAACCTCACCAACTTCCCCAGTTCCAGATACCTTGACAGGCAGTCATGTTAACTCCACGAATGTTTAAAAATTAAATTGAACGTGTTAAATTTATGAGAAGTATTTTGTGCTGGCCTTATATGCTACAGAGTTTCTTCGATCCACATTGATTCGATACTATAACCATTTTTACTAGGTAATAATTGCTAACTCACGGCATAATCTGCCAAGTCTCACACATGCATAAGTAAATATACTTATTGTAATTTTGACCTTTCATCTCTTTCGGCTCCTTAAGGCAAGACAATAGGAATCTTAAGCAAAGAAACCCAAAACAGTTCCTTCCAAACTCATTAGGGAAAAAGAGGAGAAAAGTCAGTGAAGAGGCCGCACTGCCTTGTACCTGAGTGCAGGTGAGATGCGCAGGGATTGATATATGTGTTGTCATTTTCTGGACCATTAAAAATCCTGTCACCTCTGGAATGAAATGCTGCAGTGATTTACCAGCAGATGACATAACATCGCGCTATCATTTAGAAAGAGAAATGAGAAGCACAGGTATTGAACTGAACATATTTTTAAGTTTATCACCTTAAAAAATAAGATATTCTGTGCAGGAGAAAACGTGTAAATTTATTCTCACGGATCAAGTACTTCATCTAAATCATTTTGATTTAAATGACAAACTAAGCTTTGGAGGAACAAACAAGTGAATGAGAGAAAAGCTTTTAGCAAGAGAGCCAAGAGAACGAACGCCTGGTAACAAATTGCAAGCTCTTTGAGATAGGTTTTCAAGGCCATTTAAGCGATTATTTTTTTTTTCTGTTCTTAAGACTTCATTCACCTCTAGTGTAAGCCCAGAGTAAGATGACACCAAAACAATCATTTTTTTTCACATAAGCTTCTTTATATGACCCAGAAGTAGCAAAGCCTCAGTAATAGCAAGCACCTGCTTGTGACCCATTCAAAAAGTTAAAGCAAAATACACATCTTTTTATTGTGATCTTTTTTTTTTTTTTTGTGGTAATGCAGCTGTCTGAATGTGGTCTAAGCAAGAGAGAATAAAATAGACTTTGAGGATAGTTTTCTTATAAAATAGTTCACTTGCGTTTTGTCATAATACATCAGAAATTTTATTATTTTTTAAAAAATGAATGTAAAATTTTGTGAAGATCAACTATATGCCATGCTTAGTTGCTCAGTCATGTCTGACTCTTTGCAATTGCATAGACTGTAGCCTGCCAGGCTCCTCTGTTTGTGGGGATTCTCCAGGCAAGAATACTGGAGTGAGTTGTCATGCCTTCTTCCAGGGCATCTTTCCAACCCAGGGATTGAACTCAGGTACACTGCATTGCAGGTGGATTCTTTATCATCTGGGCCAACAGGGAAGCCCAAAGATCATCTATAAATGTCTACAAATGGAATTGATACCTACACAGAAATCATTTGTAGAATCTGAAGCTTTTCATAATTGGAAAACATAAATATGTTTTGTCATAACTGAAGATGCTCCATTTAGGGTTAAAACGTAATTTTTGAAGTTTGTATTAACTGTTTCTGCAGCACTGACTAGCTGGAGAGTAGCTGGTAGAGAATATGCTGTATGAAAGAAACACTGGGTGTTTCAGACCTGCAAGCACCTAGGAGGGATAAGACAGCTGAGATCTGTAAGGTGAAAGAGGAGTGAATTTGTGTTGTGTTGTTCTAGGAAAAAAAAAATAATGTGCTAAAGAAGGCAAAGTTTCCAGAAGAATGCCTGGCACAAATAACTGGAAATGTAATTTTAGAGCACGGTTTAGCCCTGGTCCCCTCTTTCTACTGGCACTTATACTAGAAACACACACCTGCTGAATAAGGCTAACTTGGAGGCTACATTTACATATGAAGACCCTATTCTCTTGGATCCAACCAATTGTGTCAGGGGTCACATGTTTAAGATTCGCTTTCTCAAAAACCCAAAGAAAGAGACTCTAGTCAGATGGCTGGAGACAGTGAACAGTCAGATGGCCACAAGATCAGAGTTGGCTTAATGGCAAGTCAGTGTTACTGGAGTCTGTTGGATGAATCCAGCCTGTAAAAACAGGAAAGAACCAAATGTTTAGGGAGAAGAGATAAGACTGAAGCCCAGAGAAAGTGATGGAGACAAAAGCAATTGATGTTATTCCAGCTTACAAAAGTCCAGAATCAGGTTGGCCAAGATGACCCTGTATCCTTTTAAAAACCCCTCTTCGCCCCCACTCGGGAAGCTATTTTGTGTAGGTTTTCTAATCCTTCAAATAAAAAAAAAATCTTTAATCAAATAACTCAGAGTCATCTCTTTCCTTATCCCTGTCCTTCAGATGCTAAAACTAGGATGAATGAGTATAAGTTACAGGGAAATGGCTCTCACTGAGTGATGAAAACTGTCCAGACCCAGCAGTGATGGTTACTGAAGTGTTCAAGCAGGATTTATAATCCACTCCTTGCTATCACAGATCATGCCACCGGAGTTGATTATGTTTGTTTTGTGTTGTTCCATTTATAATCTTTGGTTACAGTCAGAGCAGTGGTTAAGCTTTAGGAAACAAAAGTAAGTCCCTAACTTTGTGCTCACGTGACCCTCACCCTCATCAATTGCCCCCAGTTCCACCAGTAATTGCTTGGTCTGCATATGTTTTATTGGGGAAAGGAGTGTGTACACCAAAGCTCTCTGACCTTGTGAAGTTTTCTAAATCTCCTCTCAAAACCTCAATTTTGTCATCTATAAATTAGGTTTCCAGCCCCTTTCCAAAATCTTTGAGCCAGAAGTATTTCAGATGTCAGAATTTTAAGATGATAGATAGTTTGTGATGCTCACATACTGTATTTTACATAGATGCTCACTGAGTTTCCAAAGGCACTCTCTAATTATGCTGTATCTGCAGTGAAATATGTGGATATTCACACCAACTGGAATAAAGACTGTAAATCAGCCTTACATCAACTCAGGTTAGATCTTGCTGTCACATGACTTGACCACAGAACCAATAAAGCCGTTTTGTGCTTCAGAATCTTTTGGATTTGACTGTAGTTGGGATATGTGATCTAGAGTACTTACCTTCTAGGCTGTTGTAAGAATAAAATATGACCATGTCTGTAAAGCAGTGGGAATGGGCTGGCCTGTGTGTCTACTGCCAGTGTTCAATTATGGGGGTTTCTGTCTGTTTTCTCTTCCCTCTCAACCTTGAGTGACAACTTCAGCCCAGCCAAGCCCAAACTTTGTGAGAGGCTTCAAAGTCAGCTCCAGCTGAAATTTCTTTTTGGCGTGTTTGGCATGTAGCAAGCGCTCTGTGTTAACTACCATCATAACTATTTCCACCACTAGTAGGGGTATCATTATTATCTTTCAACTCCAGAAGCCAAGTGCGTAGCTATGATTTCTTTTTAAAGAAGATTTTGCAACCTAAGTGACATTATTTATTGTCAATTCAAAAGCATAGAACAATGAAAGATCTGGAAACAGTAAAAAAAAAAAAAAATGTTTCTTTTATAGGTGAAAGGATAGTCAAAAGGCAACATACATACAAGTTTGCCTTCAAGGTCATCCTTATCTTGGCTGTCATCACACCATCAGGTTCTAATGAAAATTAGCCATTTAAGTCACAGATTTTGTTAATCTAAACCATACCCATGCATACCCTAAATGAGAATTTTTAACTCCTATGCCATTATTCCTAAAATGTTTTAAGACTGGAAAATAATCAAAACTCTTATAGAAAAGACTCTCCTTTCTTACCTTAGCAGTTTCTTATGCTTTGTAAAATGCTGCTTTTAAAAGTGCAAAACACTCCTGTGGTGTCCAAAGGAGGTAAAAAGTGCTGTCAGCATTGATTCAATCTTTCCATCCCACTTGAGATGACCTACAGGGCTGGGAGTTTCTATGTACTGCCCTTTCAAACATTTCAAATTGTTGAAATTCTGATAGAAATTTCATTTTTCTGCCTACCTCCTCCCTCAGAACTAATCACTAACTTCTGTTCTTTGGCAATCATCACTGACCCCAAATCTGAACACTGTAGGATAGACCAGCAGAGGCTAATAAGGGAATTCTAAAAAGAGAGAGTTAAATACCTCATAAACACTAACAGAAATTTACTAAGAGCACTCAAGATCAGCAGAAAGTTTTAAGAACAAGGTCACAGATGATTGTCCATTTAGGCAAGGCCAAACCTTCCTGTGCCAAAATGGTCTAATTTGTTGCATACCAACAAGAAAAGTATCTAAAAGCCAATTGATTTAATCTTATTAATGGTTTAACCGCTCCCCCTAACCCACCCACAACCAGCGCTGATGTGATAGATTTTCCACAAATTTGCCTCTAAATAAAAAGAATAATCAAAATTGGAATTAAGCAAATTACTTCAGCCTGCCATTTAAAAACAGCACAAGTAATTGAATTAGCTAAATTTATTAGGAGTAAATGCGAATGAACTCAGAAATTGAATTTGGGGACTAGCCCTGATGCAGTCTTTACATCAATATGTCAGAGAGCAAAGCTACATGAAAATGCTTTGTCTTTCCAGAACATGAAAATGAAGAAAACAAAACAGAGGATGATGTCCAGATAAAAATGACTGAGTTTTTTCCCCACATCATCATACAACAAAGAGTCCATAATATCTATTGGAATAACAAAGCCATTTTATGGTGTGTGAGTATCTACTTATGTCCTGCGATTACTGATGGAGTTGAGCTTCTCAGCCTGGCCATATTTTTTTAGTATTTTGGAAGCATTTTGAGCTTTTTAGAAAAATTTCCTAATTTTTCTCTGCTGGTCCCCTGGTCCACTGTTATGGCTTAGATTTTTTTGTTCAGTTGTGATTGCCAAGGATAAACAGCATTTAGTTTTGAAGGAGGGGTGAGTGAAAGAGGGAAAATGGTATTTCAGAGTCTGAATCAGGAGAACTGTTATCCGTTTTCACGTTTATAAAACAGCTGTTCTTTGTAACACTGGTGCAATCTTATGGGCCCACATTAGTGTCATTTAGGTAACAGGCAAAGAGAACTGGTTTCAGCCCAGATGCCTGATATGTGTATCATCACTGAACCCTCACGACTCCCTCACTATTATTCGTCACAACTCTGGCACTATTATTGTCCCACTTTACAGATGATGGAGCCGAGACCCCAGAAATGTTCGATCACGTACCCTGTGTCATTCAGCTATATGTGATGAAATTAAAATTCATACTATTATTTCTCTGAGTTTGAAAGCTATCTGTTATTAAAAGTTGGTCAACAAATACTGGAGCCAAGACCCCAGAAATGTTCGATCACGTACCCTGTGTCATTCAGCTATATGTGATGAAATTAAAATTCATACTGTTATTTCTCTGAGTTTGAAAACTATCTGTTATTAAAAGTTGGTCAACAAATACTAATTTAAATGTTTATATTTTACTTAAAGAAAATAGTTGAATTTTCACTCTTAATAACAGCAGTGATATTCTACTTGCTTTCTACTTTCAGTCCCAGTTTTCTTGCACTACTTTCATTTCACTGGGGTATTGGGAGTAAGGACAGTTGCCATTTTTATTTTACAGATGAAGAGGCAGAGACTCAGTGAATTTAAGTAACATATCTACAATCACACATTTATAAGTAAATGTGCATCTCAAGACCAGGTTTTTGAGTTCAAATCCTAAGATTTGTAGTACCCTCCATGGCCTCCTCTATCCAAGGACAATGAAAACAGAATGAAGAACCAAAGTCTATCTTCTCATCTCTGATATCTAAATATAACCAGGTGTCTAAGATTTTGTTTATTTAGAGAAAGGAAATAATTCTGTGGCAAATGGTTGGTCACTTCATTCAAATTAAGAGGAGATCAGCTATTCTGTGGTCTCAGTGTTGATCTGACACAAAGTAAATTGTCACGTGGTCCTTCTGGCAGGACCTGTAGGCATAATCCTCCTAGAGATGAAAAATGTCACTATTGTAAATTACCCTCTCAGTTTATTTCATAAAGCCTCTGGGTTACAATTTAATCTCACCTTTGCTCAGCTCCTCAGGGGCACCAGTTGCTTTCCTGATTTACAGGGAAAGTGTTAAGCTTTGGTTTCCCTAAGCCACGAGACCAAAGCCGTCAGAGCAGAGACAACAGGGATCTGACAAGGCCAGGAGGAAATTACACGTCCTTCTCCTGTGTACCCGCCTGAATGTTTATGTGGGATTGGGGAAGGACAAGATGCCCTTCCTCCTGTGAAGTCTCTGCTGATCACAGAAGCAGATTTCAAATAATCTTTTCCATTTTGCTCCTCTGGGCTCCTTGGCTTTGTAAACTGTCAGCAAAGCTGTCATAGTGGGGAGCTAAGATCTTGCAGCCTCTCTGGGCGGATGCTGCTGGAATCCTGTCTGTGCAATGGCAGACGCAGAGGCTGGAGCAAGAACTAACTGCGTCATTCCAATAGTGCTGAATTCCCCGGGCTAATCAGGGTTTCACATTCTTTTATAACAGTGAGTTAAAAAAAAAAAAAAAAAGATAGCTACTTGGAGATACCATTAGAAGCAACACACTTTCAAGGTGCCTGAAATTGCCCAGGTATTGCAGCCAATAGGTAAAAGGAAACCTTCCTCTCTTGATTTGAGGCTATAAGTTTTCCGTTTCACCGCAGATCATCTGCTGTTCTTACCTCCAACCAGAGATACAGGGAAGCACTTTCATTGGTCCCTGGGACAACACAGTCTGCCACGATGGTCGATCATGCCAGGTCAGGAAGCGAGTGCTGCAGAGCAGGAAGTAGGAGAGAGAAGCAAAATAGTAGCTGCTTTGTGGGGAGTCCTTCCTATGCGGTTAGCCCAGGTAGAAAGAATCAAGTCTCTGATTTCACTTTGTGTGTGTGTTAGTCACTGAGTCATGTCTGACTCTTTGCGACGCTCTAGACTGTAGCCCACCAAGCTCCTCTGTTCATAGGATTCTTCAGGCAAGAGTATTGGAGTGGATTGTCATGCCCTTCTCCAAGGGATCTTCCCCACCCAGGATCAAACTCAGATCTCCTACATTGCAGGCAGATTCTTTGACTGTCTGAGCCAGCAGGGAAACCCTGATTTCATTTTATCTTCCCAATAACCCTATGGAAGAGATATGACTCTTGACACCATTTCACAGCTTCAGAAAGCTGAGACTTGTCCATCATCAGAGTAAGTGGTGAAAAAAATCATTTGAATGTTTTATAAAGAGTTAGACAAAAGGGAGTCTGCAGGTGCAAGATTTTCTTCTTTTTAATGTGAAAACTCATCCTTTGAAGTGTAAATTCTCTGCCAAGGAAACCACATTCTTTTTATTTCACAATATTTTAAGTAGAATAATTTTATTTTCTGTCTTAGCCTCCATTTATCTTAAAATTCATCTTCAATAGACAGATAAAAAAATATATATAGAAGAAATGACTTAAAAACTGGCACTGATTATCCTGACTGATTGGACACCATAAATAAATATATAGCAGGTCAACATTATTACAAAATATCAAACCTATATGCATTCAGCCAAATGTCATTCAGCAAGTATTTGAGTGGCCAGATGTTAAAGCTGAAACTCCAATACTTTGGCCACCTCATGCGAAGAGTTGACTCATTGGAAAAGACTCTGATGCTGGGAGGGATTGGGGGCAGGAGGAGAAGGGGACAACAGAGGATGAGATGGCTGGATGGCTTCACTGACTCAATGGACGTGAGTCTGAGTGAACTCCGGGAGTTGGTGATGGACAGGGAGGCCTGGTGTGCTGCAATTCATGGGGTCGCAAAGAGTCGGACACGACTGAGCAACTGAACTTAACTGAACTGAGTGTCAAATCCATGTTAGATAATAAGGACTCATTAGTAAAAGGATAGGTAACTTCCTTTTTCCCCCATGGAGCTTATAGAGAAAAATACATTAAAAATGTATCATTTTGTATAAATAATTTGGTGTGTCTAAAGCTGACAAGTTGAAATGAAACACAAGACACTGGTAGTCGATTTTTATATCAGAAACTTTCATCAAAAAGAGCACAAAAATGTAGATCATGCAAAATAATAGCATAAAAACAATTTTATTAAGGAAAAATGGTCACTATAATGCTTAAGAAGTAGTTATTAAAAAGAATTTATGAGAAAATGAAAGAAAAGAAAGTATGTGATACTATGATGAGCAATAATAAATATGCAACATCCAAAACATTTTTTGATGAGCTTCATAACCATATGTCAGACTCTTCACTCTTGTGTCTCATTAGAATCCAAACAGGATGCAGAACGAACATCTCATTGCACATATGCTACATGTACACTTGACTCTCTCTGTAGAAAATACCTTTCAGCAGATGATGTTTTTCTGATGCATTTGGGGTTCAGCAATGAAGGACATAGTTCAGTTATTTCCTAAGTTTGAAGGAAAAGGTTTAGAAAATGAAATCTAAGCCAAGCAGTTTCTGTTACCCAGAGAGATAAACCAGAAACACAGATGCAACGTTCTTCAACTGCTTAATGGATTTTGAATCATTTTACAAAGACCTCACAGAGCATACCTCAATTTAGAAGAATAACCGTGAGACCTCCAATTAGAACTATAATTAAATGTCATTTGGGGACTAATAACCACGCTCGCGGCATTGTCTGAGTTGATGACAGTGGGGAAGGGATGAGGGTACGCAGTTCAGCTTCTGGTCAGAAATGCCAGCTGATCATTAGACTCCAGTAAATTTCATGCACCAATGTATTTATTGCTACTATAAACTGAAAATATGAAGGGAAGGAAAAGTAGAGATCTATTGATTGCGTGATGGGCCTTGGAAGTCCATTTTGATATCCATTATTCCTTGATAACAAATGTGCCCTCTAGTTTTACCCACTCAAACATGTTTCCATTTCTACCCTTTTGTGAAGATGAGCATAAAATAAGCATGCAAAACATTTTTTGTATCCACACATAAAGGTGTGATTTTTGTCCTGGGACATCAGTCAGGCCTCAAATCTCTACCCCATTGTGGAGACCTAGGGTCCTTTAGGTCTTGGGGTCTAGATCTTGAGAGGTTCAGACATCTTTGCTATCCTTATTTCCCTGGAAAAGATGGGAATTCTCAACCAGCTCTTGAGATAAGTTGTTTAGCTATACAGTCAGTCCAGAAATGCTACCCTATGGGAGGAAAAAGAAAAGTGAAAGTCACTCAGTCATATCCAACTCTTTGCAACCCCATGGACTATACAGTCCATGGAATTCTCCAGGCCAGAATACTGGTGTGGGTAACTGTTCCCTTCTCCAGGGGGTCTTCCCAACCCAGCGGTTGAACCTATGTCTCCTACATTGCATGTGATTTCTTTACTAGCTGAGCCACCAGAGAAGCCTATTGCGGGGGCGGGGGCGGGGGGATGCAAAGTTTTGAGAGAGCTTTATAATTCCTTTGCTTTACTTTAAGATTCTTAGAAAAGAAACACACAGAAAACCAGAACTTGTCTTTAATCTTTGGGCTCAGTTGCTTCAGCCAGTCTTCCCAGGTGGCTCTAGTGGTAAAAAAATGGTAAAGAACCTGCCTGCCAATGCTGGAGACATAAGAGTTGCAGGTCTGATCCCTGGGTCAAGAAGATCTCCTAGAAGAGGAAGTAGCAACTCACTCCAGTATTCTTGCCTGGGAAATCCCACGGACAGAGGAGCCTGGGGGCTACAGTCCATGGGGTCCCAAAGAGTCGGACATGACTGAAAGAATTTAGCACGCATACTTCAGCTGGAACTGAGAACCTACTGCTTCTCCAAAGGTCTATCTAGAATCAGAAACAGGAGTGCATAGCAGGAGAATAACTCTAGATAATGAAATAAACTTGTGGTTAGAAGAGCATTTGAGGACATCATGTAAAAGAACCAAAAAAAAAAAAAAAAAAATCACTGTGCTTATTTATGAACAAAAGAAGCAAGAAAGCATAGATTTAGGCTGCTGTGAGGCCAGAGCAAAAAGTGACTTCTGAGTAAATGGGAAGAAGTTGAGGAAGTTAGAGCATATAGGACGTGGGAGGATTCAAGCAGTCCAACAGGTACCTCCTGGATTTGCAAGACCTATTTTGTCAAATCTGGCATATGGGACCATGTGTCGGAGTGGACTTTGTGGGGAGTCTTATATATACCAGGTAAGTGACCAGATGTCTTTGCCAGTGTATAATAATTTCGGGGGAAGGATTTTCGAAATTCAGGCCATACGACCCAAAATAGGAAACAACTCTTCTTGCTTTAAGGAAATTTATGGAGAATTCAAGATAAGCCATCTGTGCAATAAGAAATACACATCCTACAGATGGTGAGAATGATAAGACACATAATATTTTTAATAATGGCAACATTTCAGATGTATTGTATAAGACATATGTACATATGTTCATCTGGTCTGTTATGGTGGTACTTGTATTTACACACCACATTACAACTCCATCTCTGATAAGGAGCTAGACACATAGTAAGCTATCAATAAGTCTGGAAGGAAGGCAAGAAGAAGGGAAGGAAGGAGAAAGGGGAGAAGGAAGGAAGGAACTTCAGGGTTATCTTGGGTAGAGTATTTGTTATGTATATTAACTGTGACTCCCTCTATCTTTGCGTGTGTGTGACAGTTTCGATTAATTTGACATCATATTTTGACTAGTTTTGCTTTTAAAAAGAATTTAATTTATTTTTTATTGAAGTTTAGTTGCTTTACAATGTTGTGTTAGCTTCTGATATTCAGCAAAGTGAATCAGCTATACGTGTACTTATATCCCGTTTGCCACCATAGAGTGTTGAGTTCCCAGTGCTATACAGAAGGTTCTCACCAGCTATCTGTTTTATAAATAGCAGTGTATAAATGTCAATCCCAATCAGAAAGTAAAACATAAATATCACATATTTACATATCTATGTGAATCTAGAAAAATAGTATGTACGAATGCTTAGTTGCTCAGTTGTGTCCAACTCTGTGACCCCATGGACTGTAGCCCTCCAGGCTTCTCTGTCCATGGGGATTCTCCAAGCAAGAATACTGGAATGGGTTGCCATGCCCTCCTCCAGGGGATCTTCCCACCCCAGGGATGAAACCCAGGTCTCTCAAATTGCTGGCAGATTCTTTACTGTCTCAGTCACCAGAAAAATGGCATAGATTAACCTATTTGCAAAGCAGAAATAGGAACACAGACAGAGAACAGACATATGGACACCAAGAGGGAAAGGGAGGGTGCGATGAATAGAGGACTAATTTTCTTTTAATCTCATGTGGTGTGCTGGAGCCAGCTTGCATGGCCACGTGTTAAATTTTCAGGAAATCTGTGAACCAGTTGTTGAACATGGCAAATCTAATGAATTATATAAACTTGCAGTGAAATAGATTATATCAAAAACAAAGGTAAAAAAATGCTCAAACTTGTTGCTTCCAATTACTTTACTGCATTGTCCTATGATTTAGCCTCTTGGGGTTACTTACTTATGTTGTATCTATTTAGGGGAAAAACTAAAATGGCATGATGTTGTGATTATCTTCCCAACTCTACATCCAGTGAGGTCACATGGGTAGCTTGACTCAAGCTACGGTAGCAATGTTCACTCAACAGAGATTGGCAAATACTACAAGTCAGGGCTTCTTTCGTGGGAGAGGAGGATGGTAGTTAAAGTTTTACCAACATACCACTGAGCAGACATCTTGGCATTTCACTGTGTCACTATGCATTACCCCCTGTCTTTTAGAACTGAATCTTGTTTCATTGAATGATGCTCCTTTCAGAAGAAACGCTCTTTCCCTCCATTAGGTAGTTAGAGTGAGGCTTCTGATTATATACTCCCATTCCTGGGCCACAGATATAAGAATATCACACAAGTTAGGCCAATCAAAATGACTCTTCCCCCTGACCATAGGGATAAGTCCAAGGATGAGCATGTGACCTACTCCAAACCAATCAGTCCTTCCCTGAGATTTTCTGGACAGATCTTGGGAATTCCCCTTTCCCTGTGGAGTAACTAAGCTGGGATAATGTAAACCTAAGGCTTCTGTGGCCACACTTCCCCCAGTATCCACAACACACAAGGAACGTCCTGAAATCAGCCACAGCAAGCAGGAGACCTGTGAGGCAGAAGACAATCTGGAAATATTATCTGAGTCCCTGGCTTCAGATATGCCTGTTCATGTAAATCAACAAACTCCTATTTTTGCTTAACTTGTTTTGAGTTTCTGTTACTTGCAACTAAAAAGTCCTAAAAGAGTTGATTTGGGCTTATCTGCTTATTTTCTCTTGTTGCCCCTGTTTCCTTGGTTCATCAGTTCTATGTATGTATGAGTTATACTTTGATTCTTTCAAACTAATCTAAAGAAAAAAGCCATCCTAGGAAACCAGATGCAGTCATTCAGGAAATCCATAAATCTCTCTTAACCAGTGCTTCCAAGGTTCTGCTGCTGCCATGGGGATTGGGGTAATAAAATGCAGAGGTTTATCACCTTCACACTCAAACTCTGCCAAGAAGAAACACTGCCAATCATCCAACACTATGATTCATTGGTGTCGCTTCAGCAGAAGAGCTGTGTGATGGTGGGGATGTGTCTTGAAATGAAATCCTAATGAAAGGACTGGTAGTCTGTTGTCTTGATTAAGTTACAGAAGCTTAAGTCCACCATTACTGAATAGCAAAACTATGATTAATTGGTATAAAAAGGAAATTAGATAAAAGTAAAGGGAAACTTAGAGAAAAGAAGAATGGAGAAAAAAGACCAGAAACTATTAATGTGTCCTTGTGCCCTTGTCTGGTCCAAACGTCCCTCTTTTAAAAATAATGCATTGGAATCCAGTGTTGCTTGTTTCTGTTGCTACTATGGGCATTTACTAGAGGGTGTGGCCATATGTGGAGAAGGAAATGGCAACCCACTCCAGTATTGTCGCCCAGAGAATCCCATAAACAGAAGAGCCTGGGAGGGCTATAGTCCATTGGGTCACAAAGAGTCAGACACGACTGACACGACTTAGCACGTAGCACATAGTATGTGGTCATATGAGCCTTGGGGAAACTCCCAAAATCAAGTGGTCAAGATATCCCATCTTATGATTGGTCAGAAACCTTTTTGCCCAGCTGCCCTGACACTTACTGAATAGTGATGGGACATGGCAGTGGTGGAAATCATTCATAGGCTCAGCCACATTGACTTGTAACAGGAGCATCCTTTATTCAGTGCCGGGGTATTGCTTGTACAAGATGGGAGTAGCAGAATTGTCTTCACCAGACTAGTTCTGCACCATGATTTTAGACATTAGATTTCACTACATAATCTCCAGACCTTCAGACATCTCAGAGATTCCGTAAGCTACTCAGTATACGTTGAATATTATTATGTTTTTACTGAAATCAGTCAGAGTCATTTTGTTCTTTATGCTTCAGCATCTTGATTGACTCACTGAGGCAACACAGCAGCAGGATCATGGTTAGGAAGGCAGGGATAAGCAGTAAGTCCAATGTGAGGGGTGAGGTTTGAAATGGAAGAGTAGGAAAATCATCAGAAGCTGGGGTGTGTGGATGTCGTCTGAGTGTATAGTTTAACAGACAACCAAGAGTGCTCTATTTAAACACCTCCTGCTGGAAGGAGTGGTCCAACGGCTAAAAATTCTGGGCCGTTTCAGAAACATAGGATGCTCAGATCTTTCCAGACAAGAGAAATTAGAAAGTGGGAAGGTTTCATAATGAATATGGTAATTTCCCCCCAAATTGGTATTTTAGGTGGAAATATTTAATTGTGGTAATACATCTGTTGAACTTTAAAAGAGACAGATAATAGGGTATAAAAGGTCATATTACTCATCACATACATTCTCTGTTCCAAAACACATTGCTCAGAACAGAACTGTTCAGCAAGGTTTGACTGTATGTCTTATATCTTAGGAGAAGGTAAAAATATAAGTAATGTGCATTTTTGTTAAGTGACCATTTCCTATGAAAATATCCACTCATTTTTCTGTCTTCTTGGATTATTTAAATTTAAGTGAATTACTATCATAAAACAGAAATCATTTACATATTTTTTCTTATTAATATTTAACAATACTTTCTCATCAAATAATGCTTTTCCAAGTCATTTATTTCTAGTTGGTTGTTTCTGTTTACCATATCTCTGCATCACATTACTCTTCATCTTTTTGTTATGAGTTGTATTTTTAGGAAAAGTCATCTAGTAGGTGATCATCCGGAGGCTCCACTCTTTCACCTCTGCTTAGAGGATGTTTCTGCTTACCCTAAATGGACTGTGCTCGGCATTTCATATTTTGCAGAGCAGGAGGTGATAAAAGTGTTGCAAATGGAAGTAAATCATCTGGCTATAGGTACTGAGGGCAATTGCTCCCACAAAGAAGGATTTTCTCTGTGGGAGGGACATTTGCCTTGTTGGCTTCAATTCTGTCCTGAGATTGTATGAGAGTGTATGGGCTGGAAAGATTGTCATAACTACAGTTATGGCAACTTTTGGACCTGTTAGATCCTCTGAGTTTGGCTGATCCACCTTCATCTAGCCAAAGTTTATCACCTTGGACTCTGGTTCCTTTGGGCTCCTTCCTTGTCAGAAGGATGAGATTAACAAAACTCCTGCTGATCCTGGAGTACTTACAGGTCTAAATCTACATGATTTAGATTTAAAAAAGACTCAGGGTGCTTGCAGTGAGAATAAGAATTTGACAGGAGAGGACTCAGCATATTCTTTGAGAATAACATGGAGAAGTAAATTATTTGGTAGCTTAATTGATTTAAAGTAATGTTCCTCCTCTTTCTCTTCCTTCTCCTGTGTGTCAGTTTTACACACTCACATGTTCTTGTAGAAAACATGAGAGTGGGAAGGTAAAACAATGGCTGAGCTAAAATGTGGTTCTCGTGATTAAAACTCCAACCCATGAAGCCCCATGTTTCACCCTGTGGTTGGCATCAGACCCCCATATATGTGGTGATGTACAAGATATCACTCTCAACAATCAATCCGCCATAAAGTATAAACCAAGTGTTTGTTCCCTCACACTGGCATTTGAATGAGGTTGACTGTAATGAAATACTGTCAGATATATGAGCTCAAGGATTGTCTTTCCTACTTCTGAAGTTCTGGTTCTATTAAATAATTGGTGTTCACAACTGAATGCACAAAAGACCCATAGATATTTATGGAGTTGAACTGAAAGTCAGGGACAGACCTTCTAAACCTAAGATGATGTATAATTTGGAGCCATCTGACAAATACTGAAATACTGAAAAAGCAAATGATATTCCGCTAAGAATGTGAACTTCAAATAAACTGGTGTATTTCTGAATCATAGGCAGGGTATTGAAACAGCCTTCCATTTCTCCTTTCTCTGACTGCATTTCCAGCACCGCTTACTCTAGAATCTACTGCACAGGCTACCCTACCTACATCTGCTCCTTACTTTAAGACAAGGAATCATGTGTCACATAGTTGGGGCAGTAGTAGGGGTTGGAGTAACCACTGAAGAAGTTATCTTTCAGTCTATATATTACTTGTGTGAATGTAAAAAAGCTCATGCTTTTACTCATCCATTCACTGAACTTATATTACTTGAAACTGTCAGGAAAAGAGATACAAAGATGAATTATGAATGGTGACTTTAAAGTAGGGAGACAGATAAGTAGACAGATAATAAACTGTTAAGTGAGTAAGACAGACAAAGGCAATCACTAACTTCAATATGGTTAGCAGGACCTGCAGGTAGGCACAGGCTACAATAAAGGCCATTTAGCGTAGTGGTTAAGGGTTTCAGTCTGGTCTCCAATCCTGACTCTTCCACATACTAATTGCGATAAACTTGAGGCAACTTCCCTGACCATCCTGAGCATTACTGTCCTCGTCTGTGAGAGAAATTATATGATTCACTTTTCAGAATATTTTTGAGGATTAAATTGGAACAGCCATTGTGATCTTTTCAATCATGGCCTGGGGACTCCCTGGGGTCCCTGAGATTTTTTCAGGAATCTGCAAGCTCAAAACTATTTTCATAATAATGTTAAGAAAGATTTACATTTTAACTCTCCTTTTATTTTTATAACAGTATTAGGATGATATATGCCTCTTCCCTGTTATTCTTTATGAGTGTACAGTACAGTTTTTAGGAGGCCATGTGATGTCTCAATGGGCTGGACGTAGGAAAAGATGGAAAAACCCAGATGTGTTCTATTAAGACATCAAAGAGATTTACAGAAATCTATTTTTTGTCTTAAAGATATATTATTTTATTAAAACATAAATGTGACATGTTTATCATCATTTTATCTGGAAGTTGGTGGCTTAGACAATAAAAAAAAACCTGCCTGCAGAACAGGAGACCCAGGTTTGACTCCTGGGCCAGGAAGATGCCCTGGAGAAGGAAATGGCAACCCACTCCAGTATTCTGGCCTGGAGAATCCCACGAACAGAGGAGAATGGCAGGGTACAGTCCATGGGATCACAAAGAGTAGGACATGGCTGAGTGACGAACACTTTCATCGTCAAATGGATATTTTGAAGTTTTCTCAGGTTTAATTTATAATATTGCAAATGATGATAGATGTGACCCACATAAACAAAAGCTCTTTGGTAGCCTTTCAAGGAAGAATGTAAAGGGGGCTGAAGAACAACAAGTTTGAGAACAACTAAACTAGAACATTGGCTGATACTTATAGGAACTATCGAAAAGTTAAATGTGACTATTACTGTTATTGGAGACCTAGAAGCTAGATTGTTGCAGTAGGGATTCTGTTAGCGACTCGGAAAAGCCAGTATGGTAAAGGAAACTTGAGGATTTAGTGCCTAAGCTGAGTTAAAATGAGTTGGTCTTTTCTGTATGTCTGGATTTAAGAGGTGGCTCATAAATTAACCTAGATATTGACCATATTTGCCACATTGCACTTATCATGGTAGGGTTACAGAGGTGAGAGATAAGTGCTGGCATTGAAGTAGCTAAGAATTTACTTTGAAAGACAAAACTTTTACATAGAAAACTCATAGTACAAGATTATAAAACAAGGGCTAGTATCAGCAGATGGATGATAAGTAGCAATAAAGGTCCAGTAAGTATTAGAAGATTTATAGAAGGTTATCACTGAGAGGACATGTCTTTTAGAGCAAATATTTTATTTTTATATTTTAAAATTATGTATCACATGAATATGTTTTCTGAATTTATAGTTTAACAGTTCTAAGTTTTTTCAGGGTAAAAGGTGACATCGAACATTTAGCTCTCTACCCAATCATCCTCTTCTGTCCTGAGATGATTGCCATACATAGTTCGGCAAATACCTTTCCAGGCTTTTTTCTATTCATTAAATATAGAGAAAAGAATAATACCAAAACCTAAAGCACTGACCAAGTTCCAAATATAATCTGAACTATTGACCTAGATCAACCCATACATCTTTGGAAAATCCCAGAAAGCATTTACCATTACTATTTCTCTTCACTAATGGGGGAGAATGGACAGCCTGAAGCACAGAGAGGATAGGAAGCTTGCTCAAGGTCACAGAGCTGGTATGTGACATGATACCTTTCACTTAGAAAGTTAGACAGAGGGACACACATTAGAAGGTGTATAAAACCACAGTGTTTTAAAATTTTGTTTTTATATAAATGGGGTTGTATCATCATACATGTTGCTGTATCATATACTCGCTTTTTTCACTTAGCAATAAAAACTGAACCTCACTTTATTTGACTGAACAGTTTTATAATCTTCTTGTTCTCTATTTTTTCAAATTATTAATTTGAAAAATTAATTTCTGCCCTAGTTTCTACTTTATTCTACCTTATAAATTCTAGATCATACATTCTTGATGGGGGTGATATCCCTAAAAGGGCAAATTTTAGTTCTTGGGGACTGAAAAACCTTGCTCATTTTTATGTATAAGCACTGATAGATAGACATACAGCAGCTCAACAAATATGTTCCATAACTGTGATTAGGAAAATATATTAAAAAGGCTTCTTAGTATAATGATAATATTTGTAGTTGCTTCCCTGGTGGCTCAGATGGTAAAGAATCTGCCTGCAATGCGGGAGATCTGGGTTTGACCCCTGGTTGGGAAGACCCCCTGGAGAAGGGCATGGCAACCCACCCAGTATTCCTGCCTTGAGAATCCCCATGGGCAGAGGAGCCTGGCAGGCCACATCCATGGGGTTGCAAAGAGCTGGACACAACTGAGTGACTAAGCACACAGCATTAATAGTAACAATAATAATAGTAATGTCATAGAAAGATCTAAAGATGCTGTTTGAGATGAAATTTGGAATTCACTTGTCAATTTCACCTGCTGATTTTTGCAAAAGAAGACTGTGGAGACCAGAGAGATGACATGACTTGACCTAGGTGACATTGCAAATTAGAAGCAGATCTGGGATGAACTCCCACTCTAGTCTTTCATTTGTAATTCTTTTCATTGTTCAGCCTATTCTGATTTATCTTGGCACCTTGAATAGGAAATTTCTCCCGGGCTTTTCAGCACTACTGTGTATTGGACAAGCCTAAGCACAGTCAGTTCAGTTACTCAGTCATATCCGACTCTTTGCGAACCCACAGACTGCAGTACGCCAGGCTTCCCTGTCCATTACCAACTCCTGGAACTTGCTCAAACTCGTATCCATTGAGTCAGTGATGTCATCCAACCATCTCATCCTCTGTCCTCCCTTTTTCCTCCTGCCTTCAATCTTTCTCAGCATCAGAGTCTTTTCCAATGAGTCAGTTCTTTGCATCAGGTGGTCAAAGTATTGGAGCTTCAGCTTCAGCATCAGTTCTTCCAATGAATATTCAGGGTTGATTTCCTTTAGGAATGACTGGTTTGATCTCCTTGCAGTCCAAGGGACTCTCAAGAGTCTTCTCCAACACCACAGTTCAAAAGCATCAATTCTTCAGCACTCAGCTTTCTTTATAGTCCAACTCTCACTGGGCCTAAGCACAAGTTGCCCATAACCTCCCTCCCTAGTCCAGGGAGGCTGCATCTGAACCTGCCTGCTGACATCCATCATCTGACTTGTCCTTTTCTTTCCCCGTTCCTTTTTTAGAACCTGGACAGTAAACAATGACATTAATTGGGACCCTCCAGATAATGGAAGAGGTAAGCATGACGGCCCCGGGTTTGGGCTCCAGGCTCTACTGAAACTTACCCTAAGTTCAGAAGAGAGGAAGACTTTTGGGTTATGTTTATCAGAAAACATAGATGTCTCTATAGAAGATATTGTAGAGGATGAGAGAAGATGAATACGGCAAGGGAAAGAGAAAATGTCTAGGAACAAGAGAAGAGGAGCAAAAGGTGAACAGCCACTGAAACTGGACTCATTATGCCTTCTCCCTACTTTTACATAATAAAGTAAACAAAACAAACAAAACTTTACCTTCTCATCACATTCATTCTACTTACCCATCAGTTCATACCTCTCCTGTATTTCTGCTGAACATCCAAGTAAATGGGCATTTTTGGACTGTTTTTTCTTTGATTTACCTTCTTTTCAAGTATCTCTGCTGCTTTTGGCTTTCTCAGGGAGGGGAATAGCAGGACTAAAACTTTAAAGAGAAAAAGTGGAGGCTCTTTTACTTAGCAGGTACCATCTGTAATTCTCTCTTGGCTATTGACTACACCAATCCCTGATGCCCACAGACCATTCTCCCTGGGTTCTTACAACTCTACCCTTGATAACTAGTCAGATGTGTTCCAGTGATCCCCACCCCCATGGGGAGCCTCCTACCACACTGTACCAGGTTTACTATGGAACACAAGACAAATAATGCTACATCACTTCCAAGATCAGGTTATAAAACACACTGTAGCTTCCATCTTGGTCTTTTCCTCTGTCTCATGACTTGCTTCAAGGAAAGTCACCTCCCAAGATGAAGCAACTCTATGGCAAGGCCAATAAGCTGAGGCCCTGAAGTTGCCTTCTGACAACCATGTGGGTGAGGATGAATGTGTGTGTGTGTGCTCTGTCACATCTGACTATTTTGCGGCCCCAGTGACTATAGCCTGCCAGGCTCCTCTGTTCATGGAATTTTCTAGGCAAGAATACTGGAGCAGGTTGCCTTTTCCCTCTCCAGGAGATCTTCCTGACAGAGGGATGAAATCTGCGTCTCTTGTGTCCCCTGCATTGGCAAGCAGGTTCTTTACCAGCTGAGCCAACAGAGAAGCTCCCGCCATGTGAATGAGGATGAATGCAGATCCTAAAGACCAGTCAGACCTCTGATGATGGTAACCCCAGCTGACAACTTGAGTGCAACCTCAAAGAAACCCCGAGCCTTAGAAATGTGAGATATTACGTTTGCTTCTTCATACTGCTAAGTTGGGCTATAACTTGTTACACAGCAGTAAATGCTAATATATTTCCTCAGCCTTGGCCCTAACAGAACATGCCTGGGGGTGCAGTCTTTTGCCAATGGCCCTTTCCTTACAAGTCTAACCTGGTTTTCCTTAGAAGTCTTCACTTAGCATGATCCTTGGCCTGCCCTCTGTGAAAGTGGAAAGCGCAGACTGCTCTGACCGCAGATTTCTCTTCCTCTCCTTGATGAGGCATGGGGCAGCACCAAGCTCTGTAACCCCAGACTTCAATGAACATTAATCTTCCAAGCATTCTTCTGTGCTTTATTTTAGGGTGGGCCTGTGTGTTAGTTTTCTAAGGTGGTTGTGACAAAGTCCCACAAACTTGATGGCTTAAAACAACAGAAACTTATTCTCTGATAGTCTGAAAGCAGAATTCTAAAATCAAGTGTCAGTAATGCCATGTTCCCTCCAAAAATTCCAGGGGAGACTCTTTCCTTTCCTCTTCCAGCTTCTGGTAGCTCCAGGTATACCTAGCTCATGGCTGCATAATTCCAATATTTGCCTCTCTCTTCACATGGATTTCTCCCCTGCTAGTATCATTTCCTTTTCTGTATCTTATAAGGACACTTATTGGATTTAGGGTCCATCTGGATAATCCAGGATGATCTCATCTCAAGAACCTTAATTATATCTGTGAAGACCCTTTTCCCTAACCACGTCACATTCAACAGTTCTGAGGGCTACCCTTCAACTACAGTGTGTGAGTTCCTTTATCTCACCAGGTGAGGAAAACACAAGGGAAAAAAGCATCATGATTATTCTTGGATTCCCCCTCATACTGCTTTCAGGAAGTTAATTAAGTACCTCTCTGTCTCATTTGCCTAGAGTTAAGGGTAAAGTGAGTGTGTGTTCTGATTTATACCTCTTGACCAGTGTAATTTTTCATAGTCCCTCCCATACTCTCATTTTGAAAACAGTCCCAGTTGGGATAAGTTACATGAACACCCAAAATCAGGCTGTTACCAAATATTTAGCTAGTTTTGGGGGAATGTGAATAGAACATTTCTTTAGAGTCTCTGGATGCTTAGTAACCAATGATCTAAAAGATAACAGAAAAAGTTTTATGTAACATACAAGTACTATTATTATTATTTCCTTAAGGGTGAGTACCCCAAAGGTTTGGGGGTAACATATAGTTTGTGTCATGAGGAAGAAGAAAAAGAATAGAGACTGAATATTTCTATGGCTGCATTTTTTAAAAACAGGGCTGAAAAGACCTGATGTGGAGAAAAATGTCAAGAAGACTGAGCAAAGTGCTCACCTCAAAAGTCCTTTAGAATTGCAGATTACACAATAATGTTTCCTAGTAACAAACCCAGCATTCAATACATATATTGAATTGAATACATTCTATATAGAGAGCTAAGTTTATTTATGGCATATTTTAGATTCCATATTAATTCTTGAACCAGACTTTTGAGGCATAAGGGAAGTGTGGGACACTAAAGCTTTTCTACAAACAGGAGGCTGGTGGAGGTCATGAGGAAGCCTATTCCAGGAAGTCCCTGTAGGATCCGACTTGGTTACACAAGGAAAGGATTTGGGACCCTAAAGGTAGGGGCCACTAAGTTCCATATCTCTTGCTTAAACACATGATGGGTAAGAGTTAAGCCTCAGGTAGGGGCAGGAACAATTTCAATAGCAAAGAAAGAGGCCAGATCAGTCAAACCATAATCTATTTAAAAACTGGCCCCATTGGGTTGATTGATCTCCCTCATGATGTTGGGACATTTCATTCCCAATTGCCAACATAAGTGGATAAGCCCAGGTGAGAAGAAAATGAGCATCGTCAGTGTTCTACAACAGAGGGCCTCTGTTTTCATTATTTGTTTTGTTGTTGTCCAGTCACTCAGTCATGTCTGACTCTTTGTGAACCTACAGATTGTAGCACGCGAGGCTTCCCTGTCCTTCACTATCTCCTCAAGTTTTTTCAGACTCATGTCCATTGAGTCGATGATGCCATCCAATCTTCTCATTCTCTGTCACCCGCCTCTCCTCCTGCCCTCAGTCTTTCCCAGCATCAAGAGCTTTTCCAATGAGTCGGCTCTTTGCATCAGGTGGCCAAAGTACTGGAGCTTCAGCTTCAGTGTCAGTCCTTCCAATGAATACTCAGGGTTGATTTCCTTTAGGATGGACTGGTTTGATCTCCTTGCTGTCCAAGGGACTCTCAGGAGTCTTCTCCAATACCACAGTTCGATAGCATCAATTCTTTGGTGCTCAGCCTTCTTTATGGTCCAGTTATCATATCCATATATGACTACTGGAAAAACTGTAGCTTTGACTATGTGGACCTTTGTTGGCAAAGTGATATCATTGTTTTTTAATACACTTACTATTGAATTTTTCTTTACTATCCGCTCGATTCTATTCACTTAAAAAGATTTGCTGGGTCTCAGTTTCTTAAGTGAAAGCATAATATATATCCTCTGATTCTTACCTATTTGGGGGGATTATCACCTCTTCAATCAGTTAGTTACTATTCATGCTCCCAATATTAACTTAAATGTTACTTCTTCCAATCCTCCATTCTGACAACACTTCACCCAACTCCTCCCAGGCAAACAGTTACCCAGTTTACTTCTTTTGCTATAGGATAGTCATGGTTTATTATAATCACTTATTTAGTTGTGCAGCTTCTCTTTTATGCTTTAAATTGAGATAATGGTGTCTATTTGCTTGCTTGCTAATTTTTATTCATAGAATCTCACAACTATCTAGCACTCAATAAATATTTGTTGAATGACTGGAGAAGCCTGATACATGGATGGTTCTTACTCATTTGGGGATCATAGATACTTAAGTGGTGGGTAAAATCCATGGATGTTTTTCTTGGAAAACTTCAAGGGATTCACAACTACCATCCAGTCTTAGTCATGGATTCTGGGTTAATAATCCTTAGGCTGATTGATTTATCAAGCCCCTACCAGCCCTGATATTTTAAGATTCTAGAATATCAAAAGTCTCCAAACCTCCCAGAATCTTAGCATCCTTTGATGCAAAAGCTAGCAGAGTTTGACATAGCCACAGTTAAATATCGTGTGGCTGTAAGTGATTGGTGCTCCCACAAAATAAAAGTCATTTCAAAGTGTAGAGTCATAAAGTAATGGAGGTTCTGATTTGGGAAGGACCTTCTCAGTGGAAAGAAATGCAGTCAATCCCTATTCAAAGCAAGAATCCTTTCTTTACCATGCCTGACAAGAGAACACTCATCCTGTGCTAGAATATAGCCAGATAAAAGAAACTACAATTTGTCATCAAGATTTGAAAACTGGTGGCCCATAGTTTGTATTTAGCTTTCAATGATAATTTTTTCCCTCTCTGTAAGAGTGTTTTAAAATTCAGAGCATTTCATGCTTTTAAAAAAATCCATGTTTCTGGGTTTTCCCACAAAATCGTGAGATTGAAAAACACTTTCGCACATGGAAACGTGGAAAGAACTCTCCAGTTTGCCACAGTCTGGACCACTACCACTTATATCAGTTCAGTTCAGCCGCTCAGTCGTGTCCAACTCTTTGCGACCCCATGAATCGCAGCACGCCAGGCCTCCCTGTCCATCACCATCTCCCGGAGTTCACTCAGACTCACGTCCATCGTGTCTGTGATGCCATCCAGCCATCTCATCCTCTGTTGTCCCCTTCTCCTCCTGCCCCCAATCCCTCCCAGCATCAGAGTCCTTTCCAATGAATCAACTCTTCACATCAGGTGTCCAAAGTACTGGAGTTTCAGCTTCAGCATCATTCCTTCCAAAGAAATCCCAAGATTGATCTCCTTCAGAATGGACTGGTTGGATCTCCTTGCAGTCCAAGGGACTCTCAAGAGTCTTCTCCAACACCATAGTTCAAACGCATCAATTCTTTGGCGCTCAGCCTTCTTTACAGTCCAACTCTCACATCCATACATGACCACAGGAAAAACCACTTATATACCTGGTCAGATTCAGTCATATACATTACCTTCCTAAGCTCTGTAAGTAAGGATATGCTGGAGATAGAGTAGGAAGCTCTGGTTATGGCATTCAGCAGTTTCCAGAGTGTAAATACCTCCACCACAGTCAGTGTCAATGGCAGTCTGAGGGCAGTCTCCTTGCTTTAAAATTTCTTAAAAGTTAACAATTCTTTTTCACAAATCAGTACAAGTTGGCAGAGCATACCAGTTATTTGTGATCTTAAAACGTTAGAAAAGCCAAGTTCACTTAAGTTGAATCCAAACTATACTTTCTGAAATTGCCCCAATAGATTTCTATAACCCCAGATCTTCCCTCTGTATCCATATGACACATTTTAGGTTTTATCATGAGACAGCCTTGTAATTATATGTGAAGGAGGAAGTATCACTGACTACTAGCAAAGCTTCAAATTCTATTTGTCATCTAATATTACTAATTAATTAAGGTAGACAGTCAAAAACTATATTACATTAGAAAAAGAACAGGAAAGAAAACCTCAGCGTGATAAGAGCAGTAACTCAGAGTGGTATGATTTTTATTCTGTGTGCTCTTTATTTAGTATTTTCCAATATTTCTACAACAGATACATATTGTTTATGTAAATGCCTGCCTATAATCCCCAAAGGAAAATTGAATCATTTCAGTCTCATGACAGGTTTAGTACAGAGTTAAATGAGCTACACTTTACAGAGAGGAAACAAAATGCTTTTCAGACCAAAATGGCACACTGGTAAATGAACTGGTATAAACTGATCCTGTTAGCTACATGTCCCTACAAAATAGGAAAGGTAAAGGACTGAAAATGAAGCTAGACACATTATGAGAGTATCCTGATATAGGAGAACCAGAAAATAGCCAAGACATGGAAACAACCTAAATGTCCATCAACACATGAATGGGTAAAGAAGATGTGGTATATATACTCACATATACACAATGGAATGCTGTTCAGCCATGAAAAGGGATGGGAAAATGCTATTTGAAGCAATATATAGATGGACCTAGAGATGTCAAAGACAAACATCATACAACATCACTTATATGTGAAATGTAAAACAAAATGATACAAATGAACTTACTTACAAAACAGATGTTAGCCTGGGACATAGAAGACAAATTTACCAAGTGGGATAGCAGGGGGAGGGACAAATTAGGATTTGGGGATTAACAGACACACACTACTATATAAAATAGGTAACCAACAAGGGCCTTCTGTATAGCACAGGGAACTATACTTAATATCTTGTGATAAAGAACTGACTCATTGGAAAAGACGCTGATGCTGGGAAAGATTGAAGGCAGGAGGAGAAGGGGATGACATAGGATGAGATAGTCGGAGGGCATCACCGACTCGATGGACAAGAGTTTGAGCAAGCTCCAGGGCTTGATAATAGACAGGGAAGCCTGGCTTGTTGCAGTACATGGGATTGCAAAGAGTCAGACAATGACTGAGCAACTGAACTGAACTGAACTGAATAACCTATAATACAAATGAATCCGAAAAAGAATATATCTATCTGTCTATATTTTTTTGCTGAACATTTGAAACTAACACAACATTGTAAATTAACTACGAAGTGAAGTGTTAGTTGCTCAGCCATGTCTGACTCTTTGCGATCCCATGGGCTGTAGGTCACCAGGCTCTTCTGTCCATAGAATTCTCCAGGCAAGAATACTGGAGTGGATTGCCATTCTCTTCTCCAGGGGATCAAACTTGGGTCTCCTGCTTTTCAGGCAGATTCTTTCCTGTCTGAGCCAACAGGGAGCTTCACTAAAATTAACTATAATTAAGTTAAAAATAAATAAAAAAATAAACATCCAGTTTCTACTTACCATATTGTTTTTCCTGATAGAAGGAGGTGTAAAAAGTAGCTTACGTCCTCTATTTTGCCTCCTTTTAGTAATAAATTAAATTTTACCACTTTAGCAATAAATTAAATTTTGTCAGGACCACATTTTGGAAATTTTAGAGTTCTTTGACGTTGGGGTCATAATATCTTAAAGGGGTCTAAAGTCATATTGTAAATCAATTGCTTCTATTCACTGGAATCACACACATATAAAAATGCATACATCTTTCTGATCTTCTCCCTAGCACTTTCTTTAAAATTATAATGCCCCAATAGATTTCTAAATAAAAAGAAAAAAACAAAATCTTCCCTTGTGTGATGTGCCATGGTGATGATATCTGAATTATATAGCACTCAATAAATATTAAGTCAATTAACAAGTTCTCTGAATAGATAATTTTTTAAAATATCCCCAAGAGAAGACATTGCTACTCACAATGCATATCCAGAAAACTGATTGACAACAGAATGATTTTCCTTACAAATAGAATATACTTTTACAGCTAAAAAATAGAATAGAATTAGTAGTCCTACTTATGATATTCTTTAAAGATAGGCTTGACTGAAGTCAAATCATGCTAGA
>SJYQ01000315.1:1303027-1473420 GCA_006410935.1 Redunca redunca
ATTTGTAGGAACCAATTTATTCTTCTGAAAACTGATCAAAGAGAAGTAAATCGATGAAATCTGTACCTTAGAATATCTAACTAGTCCTGGAGATAAAGTTCTTGTTCACAGACAAATTTTAGGTAATAAATGCATTAGGGATAATACAATTAAAATATCACATTGACATTGCTGAATGAAATAATAGATTAGATAACTATTAAAAGCTACTAAGACTGTTAGATGAAATGATGATGGAGATTCTTAAAAGGATAGATAACCCATAATACCTGAACCCCTTGCTTAGTATTCACACCTCAAAAAGAGAGAACAAGACATGATAAGCTCCCCATGTGATATAAAATAAATTTATAACCAACTCTGAAATATTGCTGCCTAAAAAGGAAATTTGAGACTAGCTGAATCCTTAGATCAAATTACCAGTTGATGATGGATTAAAGACCTAAATGTAAGACATGAAATCATAAAATTTCTAGAACAAAACAGAAACACAACACCCTCTGACAACACCTTTTTGGATCTGCTTCATAAGGCAAAAGAAATAAAAGCAAAAATAAACAAATAGTACCTAATTAAAATTAAAGTTTTTGCACAGCAAAGGAAACCATCAATAGAACAACATGATAACATAAGGAATGGGAGAGAATACTTGCAAATGATATGACCAACAAGGGGTTAATATCAAATATATATAAACAGCTCATAGAACTCAATATCAAAAAAGCAAACAATCCAATTTAAAAAAATTGGGCAGACAACCTGAATAGAGATTTTTCCAAAGAAGACATACAGATGGCCAGCAGGTACATGAAACGATTCTCAGCATCACTAATTATTAGAGAAATGCAAATCAAAACTGAGATATCACTTCACACCTGTCAGAATGACTATCATCAAAGAGTCTACAAATAATGAATGTTGGAGAGGATGTGGAGAAAAGGGAACACTTGTACATTGTTACTGGGAATGTAAATTTGTGCAGTCAGTGTGGGAAACAGTATGGAGTTTCCTCAAAACAACTAAAATTAGGACTACTACATGATCCCACAATTCTATTTCTAGGTATGTACCTGGAAATAAGTGAGAGCACCTAGAAATATACCTGGAAAGTACCTGGAAATAAATAAATTAATTAAAAAAGATACAACAATGTTCATAACAAGGTACTCCAATGTTCATAGCAACACTATTTATAGTAGCTAAGGTATGGATGCAACCGAAATTTCCATCAACAAACCCATGAATAAAGAAGATGTGATGTATGTGTACTTCTCTGGTGGCTCAGATGGTAAAGAATCCACCTGCAATGTGGGAGACCTGGGTTCGATCTCTGGGTTGGGAAGATCCCTGGAGAAGGAAATGGCAACCCACTCCAGTATTCTTGCCTGGAGAATCCCCATGGGCAGAGGAGTCTGCTGGGCTACAGTCCATGGGATTGCAGAGAACTGGACAGGACTGAGCGACTAAGCATATATATATATATATATGTATATATATGTATATATATATATAAATATAATGAAATATTACTTAGCAATAAAAACTTCTGCTGTTTGCAGCAATGTGGTGAACCTAAGAGAATATTATGATTAGTGAAATAAGTTAGAGAAAGACAAATACTGTATGATAGCACTTATATCTGGAACCTAAAAAATAATTCAATGATTGTGTATGTAAAATAGAAAACAGACTCACAGATACAGAAAACAAACTATTGGTTACCAAAAGGGTGAGGGAAGGAGGGAGGAGGAAATTAGGGATACGGAATTAAGAGATACAAACAACTATGCATAAAATAGATAAGCAACAAGGATATATTGTAAAGCACAGGGAATTATAGCCATTATCACATAATTTTAATGGAGTATAATTTGTAAAAATACTGAATCACTATGCTGGACACATGAAACTAACATAATATTGCAAATCTACTATACTTCAATTAAAAATTTACCAGTTATGGGAAATAAGAGAGGACCAGGAGCATGGTAAATAATACCATGGGAATGTGATCAACAAAATGCAGAGTGTGGGAATTTTAAAGAACAAATGACCTAGTTTCTTTCACAAATAAACTGCAAAGAAAAAAGTTGGAGAAACTTATATATTAAAACACATTTAACAGACATAACAGGTTAAGATGTGTATCCTGACTCAAACACTGCAACTATAAAAACTGTTATAAGCAAAAATTTGTAATTCTCACTGGATATTTGATTATATTAGCAGATTATTATTATATTGATGTGATATGGCATTTGGTTATATATATTTTTGAAAAGAATATCTTTTACAGATACAGACTGAAGCATTATGGTTGAAAGTATATGTCTGACATTTGGTTCAAAATATTAAGATGGATGTAAGGTGTATATGAAACAAGATGGGCCATCTATAGATAAATGTTGAAGCTGAGTGACTGATATATGGTGATGTGTTATATTATTATCTCTATTTTTCTAAGTGTATCAGTTAGATATTATAATAGTACATCATAACAAGTAACCACATAACTTCCCACTAGCAGATAATAGCAAATCTATATTGCTTACACTTCTGGGATCAACTGTGGATTGTCTAGGTGGCATTGTCCATCTTGGCTAGGCTTACTCATATGTCTGCTGTTGATCAGCTGTCTGACCTAGGATGGCCATGGCTGAAGAATTGAGGTGACTCATTTTGAGTTAGAAGTCTCATTCTTCAACAGGATAGTCAGGAATGTCTTATTCCTGATAGAAGAGCAAGACGGCGAATGAAACATGCTAAGCCTCTTGAATACCAGGGTTAGAAATAGCTTCATTCTATTGGCTTCAGCAAGTCATACAGCAAAGAGGGGGAGAGTACTACAAAGTTATGTGACAAAGAGTCTGGACATAAGCAAAGGTGAAAAACGGAGATCAGTCTATATTGAATTTTCCATAATTTAAAGATTGTATATGTGGCTATGTACAATATAGACAATATCAACAACTGAAGAGATAAAAGCAATATTTTGATACTAAGATGCCTTACTTAAAGCCTGTGATGTATTCAGATTGCCTTTGCTAATTCTTTTTCAGAAATTATTGATAACAATACCTACTTCATGAAAGCATTATAAGTATTAAGTTAGGTTTTGTTTTAAAGTACTTAGCGTAGTACTTGGCACCTGAGTATTCAAACAATGAAAATAATAGCAACAGGAAAAATAATAATTGCTACTGTTACTATTATTAGCTAAAATTCCTAATCACTGAAAAGATCATAATTACAATGTAATACCTCTTTTACTTCTAGGTCACATAAATTCTTTGATTATGTGTACCATATCTCATTTTAAAATAACACAAGGTAAGTAACTGTTGATATGCTGAAGCATGTATCTCTCAGAATGCTTTTGTAGCATTGTTTATGAAAGTGAAATAGAAACAACAGAAAACACGGTGACAATTTAAATGTTTAGAAAGGAATGCTTAAACAAGTTATTGTGTAGACATACATGAATGCTATGCTTTCATTGATAAAATTATAGACATATATTTGATTACATACAATGCAAACTTATTTTACATAATTTTTAAAATTTCTGCTAAATTTTAATGATTTTCCTTAAGTATTAATTTATTCTTTGTGCATTGTTTGTGATTTCTTTAAACAAGACTATCTTTATGAAATCTAGAGTATTTGATGTACTGTTTGAGGAAATATGTGATGGAATCCAAGAATCATGGTGTAGACAAAGCCATTAGCTACATCCACACATGCATAATGGATTTAAGTGTCTATATTATTACTATTGGTAAGATAGTAAATTGCCCAATTGCTAACTGTTTATGTTAACTTGTTAGAGGTTCCATGAAGCTAAAACAGTCAAATCAATTGTATGTAGCTATGGCCTCAGACCACAGGGTGTGCTAAAATGAGCAAAACCTAAACCTTCTCCAAGAATATGCTCCCCTTAATGCAAGCAATCCAACCAGTCCATCCTAAAGGAAATCAGTCCTGAATATTCATTGGAAGGACTGATGCTGAAGCTGCAACTCCAATATTTTAGCCACCTGATACAAAGAACTGACTCATTGGAAAAGACCCTGATGTTGGGAAAGATTGAAGGCAGGAGGAGAAGGGGACGACAGAGGACAAGATGGTTGGATGGCATCAATGGACATGGGTTTGAATAAAATCTGGGAGTTGGCAATGGACAGGGAGGCCTGGTGTGCTTCAGTTCATGGGGTCACAAAGAGTTGGACACAACTGAGCAACTGAACTGAACTGAATTCAAGATGGAATATGAACCTTGCCTAGAGCTAAAAGCAGGTAGGAGTATATATGCTGAGAAAGCATTTGCCAGTATCAGGTATAATCAAGGAGGTAAAGGGCTAAGACAAAAAACAAATTGAGTCTGTTTTCTTGGACTTCCAAAGGGACTGAAACTTTTAAGCATGTAATGATTTTTATTGATCTTTGTGAAGTCAATAAAAATGACAACTCATGTTAGTCTTTTGTCTTGGCATGAGATAAATATTCCAGAGACTTCCTATAACTATTGGTAGAATGCTTGTCAGTAGGTACCTGTGTGATTGAAATGTGGGCGGTATGAAGAAAAATGACCAACTTACTAGCATTTCCAATAAGCAACGGGAGTTGGCTTTATGTGTATGAGAAGTAGTTCATTATTTGACTCTCTCTGTAATCACAAAGGCAGCATAATATGATGGGAAATGGTATATTTTATATGTAACCTAGACAAATGTGATTTGTATACCAAGCACATATTTAGTGGAATGTCTCAATTTATAGCTATTGTGTAAACAACAAACTGCCCAGTAATTATATTTTAATGTGAACACTTGACTATCTTCAGTCACTGAAAGTCATTTTGTTAATTTAAGTTGACAAAAAGTATTACAATGGGAATCAATTTTTTAATTTGCATGTATTGTAATAGACGGCAAGAGAATGTTCACTTTGTTTACAGAAAGAATAAAAAACCAATACTTTTTAAAAACTGATAGCTCAAGGCAAATTTACTATCCTTATTACCAAGTCACTGAGATATTGTATGACTATTTCTTCATTATCATCCATTTTGTGTATTTCCAACCAGAGAAACTTGTGGGAATACAAATGCAGGGTTTGGAAATCAACTCATTGAATCCAAACTTTGGTTTTGTCTCTGATGTGCTGTGGCTGGAACAAGGGGGGCCAATCTGGACCTTATTTTCCACTGGCAAGAAAAAGATGAACTTGCAGTAGGTTTTTAAACCTGTGAAAGCAAGTTGTTACAATTACACACAAGAAGATATTATTTGTTTTTAAGCCAGTCAAAGGCAAGTTTTTTGCAATTATACATAAGAAGATATTACTTGGTGCACTGACACTATTAAGTATTTTTTTCCTAAGCAAATTATGAAGGAAAATACATCTTGTTAAAAAACACATCTGTGAAATTGTATTATTTTTCACATTCCTAGACTAAAATTTACCTACATTTCATTTCATTTTTTTTTACTCACTAATTCATATTTATAGTAATATGGTGGGCACCTACCATCTGCCATGTCCTGTTTTTGATAGTGGAGATCAAAGATGATGAGCAAGACAAGGTCACTGCTCAATGGAACACACCTCCTAATAGGAGAGACAGGGGATAAATAAACTAGTGAGTTAATTTCAGATAGTCAAAAGTGCCATGAAGCAAATGGGAGCAGGAGAGTGTTGTGGCAAACTTCACTGAAGAGTGGTCAGAGAGGACATCCCTGCAGAAGAGATACTAGACCTGACCCATGAGAACAAACCAGGATCTGCGGAAAGTTTTTTTTTTCTTTTTTTCTTTTTTGAGATAGAGACAAGAAGCCAGTGCTAAAACTGTTCCGCTCAACACCAGAAGTAGCATTCAGTTCAGTTCAGTCGCTCAGTCATGTCAGACTCTTTGAGACCCCATGAACCGTAGCACGCAAGGCCTCCCTGTCCATCACCAACTCCTGGAATCCACCCAAACCCATGTCATTGAGTCGGTGATACCATCCAACCATCTCATTCTCTGTTGTCCCCTTCTCCTTCTGCCCTCAATCTTTCCCAGCATCAGGGTCTTTTCCAATGAGTCAGCTCTTTGCATCAGGTGGCCAAAGTACTGGAGTTTCAGCTTCAACATCAGTCCTACCAATGACACCCAGGACTGATCTCCTTTAGGATGGACTGGTTGTATTTCTTTGCAGTCCAAGGGACTCTCGAGAGTCTTTTCCAACACCACAGTTCAAAAGCATCGGTTCTTCGGTTCTTCGGTGCTCAGCTTTCTTTATAGTTCAACTTTCACATCCATACAGTACCATAAAGTAGGACAGTGCTGCGGAAGCCTAATTGGTAGGGAGAGTTAGGAAAAGAATGGGATCGGAGAACTGACCGTTGGGTTTCTGAGCGCAACAAAAAACAACTGAAGGATTTTTAAGCAACACTGATCAAATATCAAACGAGTTCAATAAACAATGTTCCAGTGAACCATTTTCCATGTATTTCAGGAGAAAAATATAAAGAGATGTTTTCCCCATCATTTGTAATATCAAATTCCTGGAATAGTATTTAGGTATCATACACATTCATAGTAATTAATCTTTAAAACATTCTCAATATATTCCAGAAAATAGTCATTCCTTAAAGGTCTCTGTCCATTCCAGAAGTGTATGCTTTGCACTTGTTAAAATGTGCTTTATGATCTCAGGATGCTGGGTTAAAGCATTTCTTCAAATGGGCTGCCACAAATTAGAATGTCTGAATACTGCAGATTACTCCATAATTTGTTTTCTGCCAAATAGATAATGCATTCAGCACATCATATTTATTAGAGCTGCTAAACTTCTACCCTTTGCTCTCTAATTAGGCTTTTCTTGTTACTGTGTGTTTCAGAAAATATGACTGTTTTAGTCCTTAAATCTAATGAACCCCAGCTGAGATGGGATTACAGTTGCTCTTGCAGGAGTGGATTCACCCTTTGTTGTGTTCATTCAGATTCTTCAGTCTGGGGGTTTTGCTGCTGAATGGTAGGGTTTTGACAAAATGTGCATGGCCACCTTTGTGTCACATGCCAGCCATTTACTCAATTCTGCCTTATTTGTCATGGTAGCCGAAGGATGTCTCAATTAGCAGTACACCGAAAGTTTCTTAAGAAAATTCTTGTTGATCAGCTATTCACTGTGAGACACTGCTTGGATTTATACCAACTTGATGACCAGCAAGGCTTTCTGTTTTTTAAGACACATAATTTTGTTTTACCTATGCCTGAAGTTACTTCTAATTTAGGGAAAAAAACTATTTTGGCAGGAATATAATTGTTGAGCCCTTATTCATACTTTTTACTTCATGTAATACAAGTTTGGGCTTCTGCAGTGGCTTAGCAGTAAGAAATCTGACTTATTTGATCATTTCTTATACTTTTCTTTTTGCTGAATACATATTAGATGTTCAAGAAATATTTACTGATTAAGCCTAGCAGATTTTAAATGGTTCTGTTTTCTCAAGAATGGGACTTAAAGCTAAACAATAATACTGGAGATATTTGCTCTCATTTTGTCAAGAAAAGAGGAGCAATATTAAGTCAAGAACCAGGCTCTGAGGTCTGATAGGCTTGGATTCAGATTTCTATTTCTACAGATACATTTTTGGGAGAGTGAAGATTTAGCTTCTTATCTTAAAATGGAAATAAAGGTACCTGTTTACTGGTTTTGGAAGGATGGATGGAAGGTAATGCACCTGGAGCATTTAGACAGCTACTTTGCACGTTGTAAGCATTCCACAAACGTAAGCCTTTATCATCATCGTTAATACTAATACTCAGTTCAGTTCAGTTCAGTCCCTCAGTCGTGTACGACTCTTTGTGACCCCATGAATCGCAGCACACCAGGCCTCCCTGTCCATCACCAACTCACGGAGTTCACTCAGACTCACGTCCATTGAGTCAGTGATGCCATCCAGCCATCTCATCCTCGGTCGTTCCCTTCTCCTCCTGCCCCCAATCCCTCCCAGCATCAGAGTCTTTTCCAATGAGTCAACTCTTCGCATCAGGTGGCCAGAGTACTGGAGCTTCAGCTTCAGCATCATTCCTTCCAAAGAAATCCCAGGGCTGATCTCCTTTAGAATGGACTGGTTGGATCTCTTTGCAGTCCATGGGACTCTCAAGAGTCTTCTCCAACACCACAGTTCAAAAGCATCAATTCTTTGGTGCTCAGCCTTCTTCACAGTCCAACTCTCATCCATACATGACCACAGGAAAAACCATAGCCTTGACTAGACGGACCTTAGTTGGTAGAGTAATGTCTGCTTTTGAATATGCTATCTAGGTTGCTCATAACTTTTCTTCCAAGGAGTTAGCGTCTTTTAATTTCATGGCTGCAGTCACCATCTGCAGTGATTTTGGAGCCCAAAAAAATAAAGTCTGACACTGTTTCCACTGTTTCTCCATCTATTTCCCATGGAATGATGGGACCAGATGCCATGATCTTCATTTTCTGAATGTTGAGCTTTAAGCCAACTTTTTCGCTCTTCTCTTTCACTTTCATCAAGAGGCTTTTTAGCTCCTCTTCACTTTCTGCCATAAGGGTGGTGTCATCTGCATATCTGAGGTTATTGGTATTTCTCCCGGCAATCTTGATTCCACTTTGTGTTTCTTCAAGTCCAGCGTTTCTCATTATGTACTCTGCATATAACTTAAATAAGCAGGGTGACAATATACAGCCTTGACAATATACTCCTTTTCCTATTTGGAACCAGTCTGTTGTTCCATGTCCAGTTCTAACTGTTGCTTCCTGGCCTGCATACAGATTTCTCAAGAGACAGGTTAGGTGGTCTGTTATTCCCATCTCTCTCAGAATTTTCCACAGTTTATTGTGATCCACACAGTCAAAGGCTTTGGCATAGTCAATAAAGCAGAAATAGATGTTTTTCTGGAACTCTCTTGCTTTTTCCATGATCCAGCGGACGTTGGCAGTTTGATCTCTGGTTCCTCTGCCTTTTCTAAAACCAGCTTGAACATCAGGAAGCTCATGATTCATGTATTGCTGAAGCCTGGCTTGTAGAATTTTGAGCATTACTTTACTAGCGTGTGATATGAGTGCAATTGTGCGGTAGTTTGAGCATTCTTTGGCATTGCCTTTCTTTGGAATTGGAATAAAAACTGACCTTTTCCAGTCCTGTGACCACTGCTGAGTTTTCCACATTTGCTGGCATATTGAGTGCAGCACTTTCATAGCATCATCTTTCAGGATTTGAAATAGCTCTACTGGAATTCCATCAGCTCCACTGGCTTTGTTTATAGTGATGCTTTCTAAGGCCCACTTGACTTCACATTCCAAGATGTCTGGCTCTAGATGAGTGATCACACCATCGTGATTATCCGGGTCATGAAGATCCTTTTTGTATAGTTCTTCTGTGTATTCTTGCCATCTCTTAATATCTTCTGCTTCTGTTAGGTCCATACCATTTCTGTCCTTTATTGAGCCCATCTTTGCATGAAATGTTCCCTTGGTATCTCTAATTTTCTTGAAGAGATCTCTCGTCTTTCCCATTCTCTTGTTTTCCTCTATTTCTTTGCATTGATCACTGAGGAAGGCTTTCTTATCTCTTCTTGCTATTCTTTGGAACTCTGCATTCAGATGCTTATATCTTTCCTTTTCTCCTTGGCTTTTCGCTTCTCTTCTTTTCACAGCTATTTGTAAGGCCTCCGCAGACAGCCATTTTGCTTTTTTTGCATTTCTTTTCCATGGAGATGGTCTTGATCCCTGTATCCTGTACAGTGTCACAAACCTCATTCCATCGTTCATCAGGCACCCTATCTATCAGATCTAGGCCCTTAAATCTATTTCTCACTTCCACTGTATAATTATAAGGGATTTGATTTAGGTCATACCTGAATGGTCTAGTAGTTTACTAAGTGTAAATAACTTCAGCATTAACCTGTAGTCAGCTTCATATCTCTACTACATAAACTTTAACTCAAAAATGGAGGGTCACCAGTGCTGTATAAAGTTTTTATTCTATCAAGTTTTAGCATATATTAGAGAAAGGAATAGAGTCAAACATATTACCATATATTTGTCCTCTTGAATGGAACTTTAAAAATTGATGGGAATCATTAAAATATTCTATATTCAAAGATGACCACTCAGCATGTAGAATTCAGCATCATGTGCTATGAATAGATCATCCAAGAGGACTTAGTGATCAAACCCACCAGAAGGATCTTGTTAGGTTGCAGTTTCACCTGTAACAAAATCTGTGTCACTAATTCAAAGGACAGCAAGACATCAGGGCTCTAGAGTGGTGATTTGTGTTGGCATCTCTTGCCTCTTCATGTGCCATATGAGATTAATTTCACCCATCTAATTGCATTATGTATGCTGCTGTTTTACCATTTATACATTATAAGACAGAGCACTTTCAGTAATAAAAGCTACCACTTACTGAATCACGGATGGACAGAGTGTAATGCTGCCAAGCCCTAGGAATTTTACTTTAGGAAAGCTAAAGTCAGTGTCTGCACCATCTGCCAACATCCACGGGAACCATCCACCACTTGGACATTCCAGCGAAAAAAGGGAAATTTTCATTTCAACTTTCAATTTTTGTCCCAGATATCAAACTGACCATTCAGCAATTTTCTGCTTCTTACCACTTACATGTACCTTTAACCAACTTCTCAATGTCCTAATTCCTTAGTCTCTGTTATCCAGCCTTGCTTCTTCTTCTATACATTCTGTAATTACCATCAAGCTTGCTTGGTGACTAATATGGTAAAGAATCTGCCTGTAATGCAGGAGACTTGGGCTTGATTCCTGGGTCAAGAAGATCCCCTGGAGAAGGGAATGGCTACCCACTCCAGTATTCTTGCCTGGAGAACTCCATGGACAGAGGAGCCTGGTGGACTACAGTTGATGGGATTGCAAACAGCTGGACATGACTGAGCTACTTTCTTACTTAGATCTTAAACTTTTCTATTTAGCCTTGTTCCTGGAATCATTACTTTGCCAACAAAGTTCTGTCTAGCCCAAGCTATGTGTTTTCCAGTAGTCATGCATGGATGTAAGAGTTGGACCATAAAGAAAGCTGAGCACCAAAGAATTTATGTTTTTGAACTGTGGTGTTGGAGAAGACTCTTGAGAGTCCCTTGGACTGCAAGGAGATCAAACCAGTCCATCCTAAAGGAAATCAGTCCTGAATATTCATTGGAAGGACTGATGTTCAAGCTGAAGCTCCAATACTTTGGCCACCTGATTCAAAGAACTGACTCATTGGTAAAGACTCTGATGCTGGGAAAGATTGAAGGCAGGAGGAGAAAAGGAGGACAGAGGATGAGATGGATGGCATCACCAACTCAATGGATGGTGACAAATTTGAGCAAGCTCCGGGAATTGCTGATGGACAGGGAAGCCCGGTGTGGTGCAGTCCATGGGGTCGGAAAGAGTCGGACATGACTGAGCAACTGAAGTGAACTGGGATCTACTGCGTAGTGTGCAGGGTAGTTTGGGTCCAAGCTATATTCTCTGCTGGGATCCTGATGTGTCAGAATATTTCTGAGAGACGTGTGGATGATCTTTGATGAAGTCTATTTATATGAAGAACATATCCTAAGGATGTGGGAATGACCTCATCTGATGGAATGAGAATGTTAATACCTAGACCATCTCAGTCATCAGAAGGGAGGAAACATCTTGAGTCAAAACACATCATTATTCATTCATTCATTCAGAGGCTGGAAAGACCTTAGGTTATATCTCATCTAATAGCCTTGAAAGCATCTTAATAGGTGATAAATTTTCATCTACTCTCTATTGTAGCTTCTGTAATGCCAAGCAACTAACTATCTAGCATATATAATTTGATTTTTATCCCCATTGTTTTCCTGGTAGTTGAAGAATTGAGTGGAGGAAAGGTGGAAATAGCTGTCATCCTATGAGAGATAGGACTTCTCAAGTAGGTCACTTGTGTCCCAATGTCAATTTTCCCGCTTTGAAGGCTCTTTGACTATTATAAGGCTTCAGGGGTCTCTTGAGAATGAGGACCCACAGTGCTGTTTGACTGAAGCTCATTTCCATGATCCTGAGTTTCAGGGAGGAATCTGAACACCAGTTTGTTTGTCTGCAGTGACACACTCAATAGGCAGAGGAAACAAAATATCTGTTTCTATCATTTTCTCCCCATTGTCATTTCTATGCAAAGCCAAATCACAGTCAGAACTTATTTTATTAATTAGCCATGAGAACCTACCATTAGGAATCAGAAATAACTCAAGGTTCACATGATCTGTGCATCCTTCCACCCTAAACAGACCCACATGGGAAGCCAAATTATAATCAGAAGTTTTGGCATGGATTCAGAATAGGGGGTGGTAGATGAATTAAAAGTCTGATGGCTGAAGCTAAGGTTTAATGGCTGAGGCTAAGGGTTAAGAGTGGAAATATTTCCAGGGGAAAGTTGCATCTGCCAGCATGCTAGTGATGGCTATGGCTACACCCCAAGTCTGGAGACTAAGACCTCTCCTCTGTGACTTCATCTCTGTGTTTCCATGGCTGAGTACACCTAACTTCACTTGTTAGATATGTTAATATATTCAGTCGAGTTATAGTTAGTTCTGTAGGCCTCAGCTTTAATGTCACTTCAAGAAACTTCTTTGACATCAATCTAAATTTAGTCTTTTATGACCCTGTCATATCAATCTGCACATTTTCCTCAAGAGCAATTTTCACAATGTGTAATACTGCATTTATTTGTGTTTTCATCTGTCTGTTGTCTGTCTCCCACTTAAACATTTTAATTTGCATGCTTGTAATATGATCCATTACATAGTGATCTTGAAATTTAACTACCAAAGACAATGTTTCTTTGTTTCCAAATTGACCATGGGACAGGATGATGATGATGAGTCCATCATTGTTGCCTCAAAGTAACCATAATACTCAATACTTAGGTTCACTATTGCTATTATGTTTCTTTACCGCCTGCCTTAACATCTCTACATATTTATCACCATTTCTTGTTGAAATTCTTTGTCTGGCATCTGTGACTCTACGATGTAATAGTTTTCTTCATAGCATTTGTTTACCTTTGCTTTCTCCCAACCACCTTCAAATGTAGGTATTCCTAAGGGTTTTATCATTGCTATGATCCTACCTTGAAGAAAATATATTGACCATATGATTCAGTTCAGTTCAGTCACTCAGTCGTGTCCGACTCTTTGCGACCCCATGAATCGCAGCACACCAGGCCTCCCTGTCCATCACCACCAACTCCCGGAGTTCACTCAGACTCGCATCCATCGGGTCAGTGATTATGTTATTGCCATTAGTTCATGGAATATGTAGCTATTGAGAACCTATTATATGACAAACACTGAATTAAAGAAAAGTATGTTGTGTGTCTACAGTCAAGTTGCTCACCATCCTATTGGTGAAAATAGTCATTCTATGTTTTCAAATAGAGTTACTAACACGAAACAAGATAGAGTATGGCCAACAGATAAGAAAATGATTGCTGCCAAAAAGATAATTTGTTACTTACAGTTTCCTAGAAACTGTGGCATGCCATTCCATGGCTGGGGGAGTGCACAGGATAAAGAACTGTGGTTGTTCAGAAAGGGAGGGGAATTGTTGGTCCTAGACTTTCATGTGGGTTCCATAAACAGGAACTGGTGAAGCAGGGTAGGCAAGAAGGGTTTAGGATTGGCTAGTTGAAATAAATTCAGCATGCTCTAGGGAATAGAGTCTGTTCCTAGTTGTTTAGCACCTGACCCTGGGTGATTGGGGCAGATGGATAGTGGTTCTGACTATAAGGGCCAATAAAGGAGGTAGTTGGGAACTGGGTTTTGGATTAGCTGATTTGCATTTGAAAAGATGCTCGTGGGTGATTTGTCTACATCTCTAGGAACTGGCTATAGTCAAGGCTATGGTTTTTCCAGTAGTCATGTATGGATGTGAGAGTTGAACTGTGAAGAAAGCTGAGGGCTGAAGAATCGATGCTTTTGAACTGTGGTGTTGGAGAAGACTCTTGAGCGTCCCTTGGACTGCAAGGAGATCCAACCAGTCCATTCTGAAGGAGATCAGCCCTGGGATTTCTTTGGAAGAAATGATGCTAAAGCTGAAACTCCANGAAGGGGACAACAGAAGATGAGAAGGCTGGATGGCATCACGGACTCCATGGACGTGAGTCTGAGTGAACTCTGGGAGTTGGTGACGGACAGGGAGGCCTGGCATACTGCAAAGAGTCAGACATGACTGAGCGACTGATCTGAACTGAACTAGGAACTAGCTACCCTGGAAGGGGCAGTCCTTCAGGGTCAGCAAGGTGCCACATGTTAAAGCATCAAAATACAGAAAATAAAAGACTTGGATAGTACACTGTAATATGTCAGGGCAGGTTAAGTTATGTTGTGATAATACATAAATTTAAAACATCTTTTATTTCCTATTCTCACAAAATTGTCTTTGGGTCTAGCTAACTCTATGTAGCTTGCCCTCTTGCTGTAGCTAAATGATCCATCCTACTTACATCATGACAGTCTGTTGCCTTAACTCAAGGTCGCCATGCTCATCGTTGCAGAGAAGAAAGATTCCAGAGGATGGCATAAACTTCCCCCACTGTCCTAGCACCAAAGGGACACAAAGTCTTCTCAGAGTCCATTCATAGAGTTCATTCATAGAACTACTCATGTGGCCCTGCCTGTGTGTATGGAGCTGAGCTGTATTTCCTCTCCTTTGTCTCAAGAGTCCTGGTGCAATATTATAGCAGAGGTAGCCATGGGACAGTCCAAAGCTAACATTTGGCTGGGGGACCAGACAAAGCCTAAAGAATACAGCAGCATCAACAAGCACTTTTGAGTTGAGATCACACTAAAATAATTCATGTGCTGCACCAGCCACCAACACTAGGGTGTTGACAACAGAGGCAGCCACCCAAAGGTCAGGAAAAGTGAAGTACGCCCCACCTGGAGGTCAGTGGGAGCCAGGGGGAGTTGGGTGGTAGCACAAGGATGAGTGAATCTGTGCTCTGGACCTTCTCCTACAGCCAAGGTGTCAGCCAGGCTCCTCTGTCCATGGGATTCCAGTAGAGGCTGGGTGTCAAATCAGAAATGAACTTAATTACCCTGAATAGGCAGTATTTTTTTCCCATTCCAAAGCAGACACTTGGGGCTTCCCAGGTGGTGCTAGTGGTGAAGAATCCACCTGTCACTTCAGGAAGTGCAAGAAATACAACTTGATTCCTGGGTCAGGAAAATCCCCTGGAGAAGCAACAGGCAATCCACTCTAGTATTCTTGCCTGAGAAATCTCAGGGACAGAGGAGCCTGGTGGGCTACAGCCCATAGAATCACAAAGAGTCAGACACAACTGAGTGACTGAGCAAGCAGAAACATGGGCTCCAAAACTAAGCTGAGTTCATTAATAAAAAGTTGTTGTCATTCAGTCACTCAGTTGTGTCTGAGTCTTTGCCATCCCATGGACTGCAGCATGCCCGGCTTCCCTGTTCTTCACCATCTCCAGGACCCTGCTCAAACTCATATCCATTGAGTCTGTGATGCCATCCAAACGTCTCATCTTCTGTTAGCCCCTTCTCCTGCCTTCAATTTTTCCTGGCATTAGGGTTTTTCAAATGAGTCAGCTTTTTGCGTCAGTTGGCCAAAGTATTGGAGCTTCAGCTTCAGCACCAGTCCTTCCATGAATATTCAGGATTTATTTCATTTAGGATTGACTGGCTTGATCTCCTTGCAGTTCCAGGGACTCTCAGGAGTCTTCTCAGCACCACAGTTCAAACGCATCAATTCTTTGGTGCTCAACTTTCTTTAGAGTCCAGCTCTCACATCCATATATGACCACTGGAAAAACCATACCTTTGACTAGATGAACCTTTGTTGGCAACTAATGTCTCTGTTTTTTAATATGCTGTATAGGTTTGTAATAGCTTTTCTTCCAAGGAACAAGCATCTTTTAATTTCATGGCTGCAGTTACTGTCCACAGTGATTTTGGAGCCCAAGAAAATAAAGTCTCTCACTGTTTCCTCTGTTTCCCCATCTATTTGCCATGAAGTGATGGGACCAGATGTCATGATCTTAGTTTTTTGTATGTTGAGTTTTAAGCCAGCTTTTCCACTTTCCTCTTTTACCTTCATTAAGAGGCTCTTTAGTTCCTCTTTGCTTCCTGCCATAAGGGTAGTGTCATCTGTATATCTGAGGTTTTGATATTTCTCTTGGCAATCTTGATTGCAGCTTGTGCTTCATCCAGGCCAGCGTTTCTCATGATGTACTCTGCATAGAAGTTTAATAAGCAGGGTGACAATATGGAGCCTTGATGTACTCCTTTCCAAGTTTTAAATCAATCTGTTTTTCTATGTCCAGTTCTAACAGTTGCTTCTTGGCCTGCATACAGGTTAATAAAAAATGACAGACTATTATATTCAGTTCAGTTGCTCAGTCATGTCTGACTCTTTGCGACCCCATGAATTGCAGCACGCCAGGCCTCCCTGTCCATCACCATCTCCCGGAGTTCACTCAGACTCACATCCATCGAGTCCGTGATGCCATCCAGCCATCTCATCCTCAGTCGTCCCCTTCTCCTCCTGCCCCCAATCCCTCCTAGCATCAAAGTCTTTTCCAACGAGTCAACTCTTCACATCAGGTGGCCAAAGTACTGGAGTTTCAGCTTTAGCATCATTCCTTCCAGAGAAATCCCAGGGTTGATCTCCTTCAGAATGGACTGGTTGGATCTCCTTGCAGTCCAAGGGACTCTCAACAGTCTTCTCCAACACCACAGTTCAAAGCATACCTCAGTTTGTAACTATTCAATTTAAAACACCCCTACATGTGTTGAGTTTAACTTTCATTTATTTTAAAGGAAGTTGCCATTTTTTAGCCAGAATCAAAATTAAGTTGTAAGTGAGGGGATCACTTATGTTTCTGTATATTAACCCTATATTTTAGCCATTCACAAGTACCTTCCATTTCCATTTGACTAGTGTGTATTGAGAATCAGTTATACTTCCAAAACTGTGTAGATACTAAGTATATAGGGCATACATAGTCCCTGCACTTATAAAGCTTATGTTTTACAAAGAGACATTTCAAAAGATGCTCAAATAGTAAATTAATTACAGTTGTAATAAATGCTATGAGGAAGGAGGTGCCAGTATTTTGAAGTATATAACAAAGGAGTCTGTTGCACATTCCTGCTTGTTCTGACCTCTTTCTCTCACCCTGTTTTTAGCACACTCTTTCCTTGTTTCTGTATTAAAAGCCCTAATCAACCTCACACACAAACTCATGTCTTCCTATATGAGATCTTCTCTCCTTATCACTACAGGAAGCAGTCTTTCGTCGCTTTGCACTCAGTGGTATCCAGTTACCACTTTCCTCATTCAAGACTGAGCTTGAGTTGCTTTCATGAGAAAGTTTTAAAAGAATTTTCTCCATGGCAGGGGCCAGTCTCTTTTATAACTTTATATGCCTACTATGATGCTTTGCAAATAGAGGTTCACAATAAACATTTGCTAACTAAATAAATTATGCAGAGTATATCATGAGAAACACTGGGCTGGAAGAAGCACAAGCTGGAATCAGGATTGCTGGAAGAAATATCAATAACCTCAGATATGCAGATGACACCATCCTTATGGCAGAAAGTGAAGAAGAACTAAAGAGCCTCTTGATGAAAGTGAAAGAGGAGAGTGAAAAAGGTGGCTTAAAGCTCAACATTCAGAAAACGAAGATCATGGCATCTGGTCCCATCACTTCATAGCAAATAGATGGGGAAACAGTGAAAACAATGTCAGACTTTATTTTTTGGGGGCTCCAAAATCACTGCAGATGGTTACTGGAGCCATGAAATTAAAAGACACTTGGAAGGAAAGTTATGACCAACCTAGACAGCATATTAAAAAGCATAGACATTACTTTGCCAACAAAGGTCCATCTAGTCAAGGCTATGGTTTTTCCAGTAGTCATGTATGGATGTGAGAGTTGGACTATAATGAAAGCTGACCACCAAAGAATTGATGCTTTTGAACTGTGGTGTTGGAGAAGACTCTTGAGAGTCCCTCGGACTTCAGGGAGATCCAACCAGTCCATCCTGAAGGAGATCAGTCCTGGTTGTTCATTGGAGGGACTGATATTGAAGCTGAAACTCCAATACTTTGGCTACCTGATGCAAAGAGCTGACTCATTTGAAAAGACCCTGATGCTGGGAAAGATTGAGGGCAGGAGAAGAAGGGGATGACAGAGGATAAGATGGTTGGATGGCATTACCAACTCAATGGACATGAGTTTGGGTGAACTCCAGGGTTTGGTGATGGACAGGGAGGCCTGGTGTGCTGCGGTTCATGGGGTTGCAAAGAGTTGGACACGACTGAGTGACTAAACTGAACTGAAATAAATAAATTATGTTCAAATCCACATTAGACAATTCTGTCTCTTATGTGTCAGGAGTCTATTTCCATAATGTTAATGTCATTTATTGTTGAATTAATAATATACACCCAATATGGGACATTCAAATAAAGTGTTACTTTGTATATCTCAAAAAAATAATCAATGTATATACAGCATTGCCAAATTAAGAATGGATTGTCTTGTTTTTTCAAGCTATGCATTTTAAAAAGTTTGCCACTGACCCTTAAACAATGTGGGAGTTGGAAAAACCACCCTCCACACCACTGAAAGAGTATATCCAAGTGTATCTTTCCACTTAGCCCTCCATATCCATAGTTCTGAGATTCAACCAAGCTTGGATCATGTTGAGTTGTAGTTCTTTATTGAAAAATTCATGTATAAGCAGACTTGCACAATTCAAACCCATGTTATTCAAGGATCAACTGTCTATACATATAGTAACAAATGTCAAGAGGACATTAGGTTACAAGACAAAAGCAAGCTACCTTCATTCTTCAGAGACTCATTCAAGTTCTCTGATGCACCAGATCTCATTAAAGCCTCAGAAATCCCTCACAAGTGGGCATTACTGTTGTCTTATTGCTATGGATAAGGGACCCACATGGCTCGCAGAACTTAGTGATTAGAGCAAAATTGAATGGTCACATCACAGAACAGCTGCATCTTCCCCAGGTTCTTTTTACGTAAATGACCTCCTCGAATAAGAAAAGCCTGTCCTTTTTCACATTTTTCATTTTCTTCACTTGTATGCTGGAGGCCATCTTACTGGTTTTGAAGAGAGGACTTTCTGCTCATCCATTCACATCTTTGTGAATCAGACACTGCTAGACATTGGGGCTGTAGACATGAGCCCAGAGCAGATTCAGTTGCTAACCATGATTATGACAGTCTAGCTCTGTGGTGTGAGAGGTGTGTGGAAATAAGTGAAGACCACTCAGATGAGAAAAAGTAAGGCTATCTATTTAGAGTTTGCATAGCAAGGGAGTCTGTCACCACCTCTTCCCCATCTGGCAGACTCAAAGGCAAGCAGAGGAGTGGGGAAGCTTTGGAGTGAACAAGAGACAAAAGAGAAGGCTTCAGATGTGCCCTGCCCGGAGGCTGTTGGCCTGAGGAAGCCGGAGGCAGGCTGACTAGAAACAGGAAGTTCCACAGGGTTGGTTAGAGGTACATATTTCGCTTTCTCTAGTTGGCTCTAAGTTAGAGGATGGGGCAAAAATTAGGGAAGCCGTTAATTATTCATCAAGACTGAACTTTTAAAATTTTTATTTAATTTATTTATTTTAATTGGAGGCTAGTTACTTTAAATATTGTAGTGTTTTTTTGCCGTACATTGACATGAATCAGCCATGGGTGTACATGTGTCCCCCATCCTGAACCCTGCTCCCACCTCCTTCCCCGTCCCATCCCTCGGGGTTGTCCTAATACACTGGCTTTGTGTGCCCTGTTTCATTTTTAAGCTGATGGTTACAGGGACTGTTGGGCTCTGTGGACTAGTTGTTCCAGATGATAGTTTGACTTCTTGGACTGAATACTATAGAATGGTTGCTTTCCTGTCTAGTCACTGTGGGTTGTAGGTCAGAGCTCTATATTTATATATAATCTGGCCATGGTCTGTTTGCATATTCATTCTCCCAGGTGTATTTGACAGATTGTCCTCAAAACCCAGTGGCTCCACAGTAAAGAACCTGCCTGTGATGCAGAACACTCAGTTTCAGTCCCTGGGTCAGGAAGATCCCTTGGAGGAGAGCATGACAACCCACCCCAGCATTCTAGCCTGGAAAATCCCATGAACTAAGGAGCCTGGTGGGCTGAAGTCCATAGTGTCACAAAGAGTCAGACCCAACTGAAGAGACTGAGCATGCACCTAAGTATCAAAACCAAAAAAAAAGTGGGGGGGGGGGGGTACTGTTTGCTATAAATTCATTTCCAAGTTGACAAGTGTGGCTTTCAAGCTTATTTTCCCTTCAAAGAGTCAACGAATAATAGCTATCCTTTAATGATAATTAGGCTTTTCAGGTGGTGCAGTGGTAAAGAATTCACTTGCCAATGCAGGAGAAGGGAGAGATGATGGTTTGATCCCTGGATTGGGAAGATCCCCTGCAGAAGAGAATGGCAACCCACTCCAGTATTCTTGCCTGGAGAATTCCATGGACAGAGGAGCCTGGTGGGCTATAGTCCAGGGGATCACAAAGCATCGGACACAATTGAGCACACACACACACACCCACCCACACACACACACAATGATAATTTAGTATATGCCAGGCTACCTCTGATCCATGTAGCCTCTCATTAAGTCCTCATAATAGTGCTATGTGATAGCTGTTAGTGTTCCCATCTTAAAGATGAGAACACTGAGACACAGAGGGGTTAAGAAACTTGCTCAATTTCCTCTAGGCTAGAAATGTATCAAGGATTTTCACGAACTCTGTCTGACTCTAAATCCTAAGTGGTCCTCAATATATAGCAGTTTACTTCGTATAAAGTTGTATGGCCATGCCCCCCCCCCTCCACACACACACTGTTGCAGGGGTGAAGGATACAACCAGGGTTAGCAAGGACACTGAGAACAGAGTAAATGTGTGACTCCCTCAGGAGTACAAATACAAAGGGGCTTTGGTGGAAGAGGGTCAGTTCTTCTGTGGAACAGATCATATTGAGGGTCAGCTGGTCAGTCAAGGACAGTTTCTCTTTTTTAAAAATCTTTGATATTTCTCTGGTCCAAGGTATGTGTCATTGGGTCTAGGTGCCACATAGATGGCAGCAATGTGGCATGGCCTTCCATCCCTACCACTTCAGTGCCCCCATGCCCTGCAGTACAGTGGTCTAATGAGCCCTGTGTATGGCTGCTTACCATCATTTTTATACCTTTCTTATTTACAATTTTTCAGCTGCTTGGTCATATCTGGTTCTTACGTGGACTCATGGACTGTAGCCTACCAGGCTCCTCTGCCCATGGAATTTTCCAGCCAAGAATACTGGAGTGGATTGCCATGCCCTTCTCCAGGGGATCTTCCCAACTCAGGGATCGAACTCACATCGCTAGTGTCTCCAGTATTGGCAGGAGGGTTCTTTACCACGAGCACCACCTGGGAAGCCCATTTATGGATTATTTTTTGTTTCTAAGCAAAGGAAGTCATTGGCAGAGCACAAGCCTTTGCACACAATGGGTGTTCAGTATATTTGGCTGATGTACCAAAAAAGGAAATGAAAAGCACTGTGATTTGTCTTGCATGAAAGACAGCTCCCCAGAGCCCTAGAAATCTAAATTATAACTTAAGTCAATAGTTTGCCCTTAAAGGACATTTCTCATACATTTGTAACATGAAAAAGGAAATAATAAGAAAATTCTCTTTAGATATCATGTATAGTTTCCCAGTGATTAGCTTTTTTTTTTTTTTTTGTAATGAAAATTCTAACACTGTTGAGGTGATATGAATGTGTTGGCTACTTTAACATAATCTCAAAAATGTCCATCAAATGTTTCTCAAGAATGTTATTCTCATAATATTCTCTATCTTAAAGCAGTGTTAATAAAGAAGCAAAACTATTATCAGGGTGTGACTGTACAGTAGGGTTTTGATGTCTTGTTACATCATAATCTTAGCATTCCAATTATTAAAAGGGATAGGTAGCCTTATTATTTCAATATAACTAAGCAAGGCACTGGGGAGGTTTTGTTAACTCTTACAAGGCACTGATGTCCTATTTAGTAAATTTCAATTCCAGTGTACTAAGTAATATGGTCCTTAAATTTCCCCCTGGAACCACATTCTTAGCTCAAGTCTGGAATATCACTAGCCATTCGGGAAATCCTGACATGAAGTCATTGAAGATTGGCCATAGTATGGGTGTTTCTCTGAATAAGATGGACCACCGCATTTTAATCACACCTGTGTAGTGGGTCTGGGCAGGAAGTGAAAGCAGTCCTTAGAGAGAGGGTGCAACGTGTGTTTTTCTCAATAAACAAATTGGCTATTGTGACCCATCATCAGTAGGTGATGGGGTCTCAGTCATTCATCTGTTCTCTGCTTCACTCAGCCCTCCTACAGCCAAGAACTGACTTTTTCATGACTATTTTCAAAGGATCCACCTATAGAGAAGTGCTCCTTTGCTGTTCAAGTCATGACTTCTGAGCCTGGCTAAGGCAACCATTACTAATCCAAGGACCTGGGCTTATTCTTCATGCTGGATACTGTGCTGGCTCTTCTGCTCCAGGACATCCAAGTTGGCTCAGGCCACCTGCTCACCAGACACCTGATCCAGTCTCTTCTGAATCCCATACCCATCCATGTCCAGCTTTGTGGTTCTGTTTTCCAACCCATTCTCAATTCCTGGCTCTATGTCAGGATTTGCTATTTGAAATTTCTCCAACAGGCTTGGCTGTTCTTCTTGCTCACATTGTGCTAGAAAAACATAATAGAAAATGCATCTTTCGCTCTGCAACCATAGAAACCAGCCCTATAGCTAGCCATTTGATAGCTATGTCAACAGGAGCAGCCCCAGAAGTGTCAGGTAACCATTTCTAGACTAGTCTGAAGCTCTTCCAGTTTTAGAAAAAAAGTGAAAGTGAAGTCGCTCAGTCATGTCTGACTCTTTGTGACCACATGGACTATAGCTTCCAGGCTCCTGCATCCATGGGATTTTCCAGGCAACAGTACTGGAATGGGTTGCCATTTCCTTCTCCAGGGGATCTTCCTGACCCAGGGATCAAACCCAGGTCTCCTGCATTGCAGGCAGATGCTTTACCGTCTGAGCCATCAGGGAAGCCCTATCCAGTTTTGGAAAAGTTGTTATTCTGCCATAAACTTTTTGAAAGGCCTTTCCAAAAACCTAACTCATGAAATCAACATCTTGCAAAATGACACCTCATTCTGGCATTTCTAGCCAAGGACAAGACAAGTTTCATGTTAATAAAAGATGAAGGAACTCATTTCTGATTGTTGACCCAGCACTTTGGTAATGTAACATGAGTTTAGTATATACAGTTAACAACGGCAGGCTCCATTCCATGGCTTAAACCTACTGCCTTTAGAAGGTGACTGCCTCATTAGAATGACAAAGTTGAGCCAAGGGACCCTGGGCTACAATGAGCATAGCCAATCCCTTCTCCTTCCCCCATCCATGCCCTACTTTTTGAGAATTTAATTTCACCTTAATAGAGGAAGCCAGCAGTCGACAGAATTTTCTATAGAATGGCTAATACTCAGAGATTACAATGTCTCTCTTAACCCCAAGAGAACTGTTCATTTAAAGGGTCAGGATCTCAAAAGGATTAAATGGGCTAAAGAATATCAGAATGCTTTATGAAGTACAGATTTTATACGAAAAAAGGAATGAATGCACACATTCCGTTTGGGCATCACTGTTACATAAATCCTGCCGGGGCTCCAAGGTACAGCCTCAGTCTCCCCTCTATGAAGAAGCTTACAATAAATGCCAGCACCTAACTTTCTTTTCCACTGATGTACAGAACCACAATTTGACATTTTACATGCATACCCTGTCACGTAGCATGGTTATTTTGTCTCAGAGACTTGTGGGCAAGTAATATATCCACAAAATAGATACCTGATGCATTTTGTTGATCAAGGAGTCAAGAAGAAATACATTTGTTCTAAAGGGACTTCTTAAAAGCCGCGTCTGATGCCCATCTCACTTCTGCTTTTAAACTAGTTGACAACACAGTTGTGAGTATTTCGTTCAATAATGTATGTGGAAATTTGTTGTAGGCTGTATAAATTGCATACTGACTGCAAGGATTAATGTTGCAAGATTACAGTCAGAGGCCCAAAACAAAATATGTCTATAAGATGATTTTGGATGATCCATCAATCATTAGATGGAGTCTTCCAGGTGAGAAGTGAAAGGTAGAATACAAGCTTCCCAGGTGGCGCTGGTGCTTAAGAACTATCCTGTCAATGCAGGAGCTGCAGGAGACATGGGTTCGATCCCTGGGTCAGGAAGATCCCTTGGAGGAGGGCATGGCAACCCACTCCAGTATTCTTGCCTGGAGAATTCCATGGACAGAGGAGCCTGGCAGGCTACAGTCTATAGGGTTGCAAAGAGTCAGACATGACTGAAGTGACTTAGCACATATATAAGGTAAAATAGAGTATGTCCTAGGATTCAGAAAATCTGGGTTCAGATCCTGGATTGGCCATGGGCTTTGTGTCTAATCTTCGGTTTTGTGTGTGTGTGTGTGACATTAGGAAGTTGGACAATTTGGTTTCTAAACTCTTTTGTTTCTACAAGTAAACAAAATGTTGCAATGTTTAGCTTTCAGAACTTTCATTTGCATGAAGGTGAAAAAGAAAACAATGGAAAAATATTCTATAAGAAATCCACTAACTTTTTTTCAGTTTTATTAGAGTGAAGAAAAAAATAATTTATTAATAAGATCACTCTGATTCCAGTCTTGTTACAGAAGGAAATAGGGAGAAAGGGAACATCTCATGAATAAACCATCACAAAATCAAAGCATCTCTGAGGTAAAAAAAATGCCAGTTTCTCAAACTTAAATATGATCTTTCATTCTGAAATTCTTCTGATATTGAATGCTCCCTATTAACATAGATAATTCCAAAATTATTTTTATTGGAACATTTACTGGACACGTAGCTTGAGATGCTTGGCAATGGAACAGGAATTAAAACTTCAATGCAAAGAATCTAAGTTTAATCTGAGAAATTTCATGAGTAAATTAGACAAACATTATTTGGTAAAGGAGCTTAAGGAAGGGATGACATTTCAAACTGAGATGCCCAGAGAAAACTGTATAGAAGAGTTTGATTCGAGTTAGAATGTGTTAAAGAATGTGAAATGTACGTTGAGTAGAAGATGCCAAGAGTAACAGTGCAAAGGTGGGAAGATACAAAGGATGTTTTTCTGACAGGGAATAAAGCAGCCAGATTGCAGAAGAAGGTCAGATATGGTGGTAGTGGGAGATAAGGTTTGAAAAACAGGTTAGCCCTAACTGGGGATGACATTGAATGACATTGAATGGATGAACTTCAAAGGACTTTATCCTTCAGGCAGTAGGAACCCACTCAAAACTTTTAAAACTACAGCAAAGGGTGGAAATCTTTTAATTTTAATTTCTATCATTCATTTCCATCAGATTTCCATCATTCATCAGAATGAATTTAAAGAGGAGAGAGTGACAACAAGCAGAAAAATTAACACATTTTTACCCAAAGCCCAGATCTGCATTGACAAAATCCTGAACCTGGTGGGTGGCAGTAGGGATTGAAAGAAAGACAGAAAAACAAAACATTGGGAAGAGTAAATTATCTAAGGAGGAGCAGCAAGTGAGAGAAATAAGCCACAAATGCCTGTGAGGTTTTAGCATTGGAAAATTAGGTAAATTAGTGGTACTCACAAAGAGAGAAAGTACAGGGAAGCATATTTAAGTTTTGAGGAGCCTAACCAGGTCTTTGAACTTCCTTGGTGGCTCAGACCATAAAGAATCTGCCTGCAATGCAGGAGACCCCTGTTTGATCCCTGGGTCAGGAAGATCCCCTGGAGAAGGGACCAGCAATCCATTCCAGTATCCTTGCCTGGAAAATCCCATGGACAGAGGAACCTGGCAGGCTATAGTCCATGGGGTCTCAAAGAGTTGGAAATGCCTGAGCGACTAACACTCTCATGCTTTCTTTCCATTAGATCTTCAGTTTTTTAGGTAGTGGATTTGGATAATGGAAAGAGATTTTAAGAAGGGGTAAGCATTGGTAGAAGTGACAGGAGGTGATCATTGTTAATGAAAGTTTCATGTGCCTGGTGCAAAGTGAGGCCAAACGAACTGAAACATTGGTGTTTGGAGCACAGAAAGGTTATTGCAAGGCCATGCAAGCATATGCCATGGCCATTCAAAAGGCCTTGAGCTCTCAGAATGGTTTTGGCAAAACATTTTTAAAAGCCAGGTGAGGGAAAGGGTGTTGTTGGGTGCATGATCAGATCATGCACAATTCTCTAAAAAACTAAGATCATGTCATCTTGTCCCATCACTTCACGGCAAATAGATGGGGAAACAATGGAAACAATGACAGACTTAATTTTCTTGGGCTCCAAAATCACTGCAGATGGTGACTGCAGCCATGAAATTATAAGACGCTTGCTCCTTGGAAAAAAAGCGATGACCAACCTAGACAACATGTTCAAAAGCAGAGACATTGCTGACAAAGGTCTATCTAGTCAAAATGATGGTTTTTCCAGTAGTCATGTATGGATGTGAGTGTTTGAACTATAAAGAAAGCTGAGTGCCAAATAACTGATGCTTTTGAACTGTGGTGTTGGAGAAGACTCTTGAGAGTCCCTTGGACTGCAAGAAGATCAAACCAGTCAATCCTAAAGGAAATCAGTCCTGAATGTTCATTGGAAGAACTGGTGCTGAAGCTGAAACTTTAGTACTTTGGCCACCTGATGCAAAGAACTGACTCATTGGAAAAGACCCTGATACTGGGAAAGATTTAAGGCAAGAGGAGAAAGGGAGGACAGAGGATCAGACGGTTGGATAGCATCACCGACTCAATGAACATGTGTTTGATCAAGCTCCGGGAGTTGGTGATGGACAGGGAAGCCTGGTGTGCTGTAGTCCATAGGTTCACAAAGAGTTGGACACGATTGAGTGACAGAACTGAACTGACTGATGATGAGGGAAGAGGGTGGTATCACAGGTGAAATTTATCAGTCCTTAGGCTCCAGGAGGCCTATGCTACAAGCGCCATGTGTTCATAGTCATTAATAGTTAACACATTCCATTGGGCAGGGGGTGATCATATTTGCAAAACAACTCAAGAAATCTGCATCAAATACTGTTATCTAGGTACTTCAGAGAGGAGATAAAGCAGAGGATATGGGAGAGGGGTCTGTCCTGGGGAAGACCCCACGGAGTCCGACTAGGTTACATCATGTCTGTATCCAGGGTAGAGAGCAGGAGGCTAGTCAGACATGCTTTGCACTCACTGATGTGTGAACTTGGCCTGGAGCAGGAGAGCTTGGGTTCTTGGGGGAGATCTGCCTGGATTTATCTCTCAGTCCTGCCACATGCTGATTATTAACCTCAGGCAAGTTACTTATCCAACCATGCCTTGATTCCCTCCTGTAAAACTAGAAAATAATAGTGCCCACCTCTCAGGACTTAACAAGTCCATGTAAAGTGTTTGGGACACACTAAACTATTTTTATTAACTTTGCAAAGCCTGTTTTTCTGTTCATAAAATTAGGATTGAAATGGTATTTACTTATGGTTAGACAGTAGTGAACCTATGTTGCTCCACGGAAGAAAGCTATGGCAAACCTAGACAGCATATTAAAAAGCAGAGGCATAACTTTGCTAACAGAGGTTGGTATAGTCAAAGCTATGGTTTTTCCAGTAGTCATGTACAGCTGTGAGAGTGGGACCGTAAAGAAGGCTGAGCGCTGAAGAATTGATGTTTTCAAACTCTGATGCTGGGGAAGATTCTTGAGAGTTTTCTGGACAGCAAGGAGATCAAACCAGTCAATACTAAAGGAAAGCAACCCTGAATATTCATTGGACGAACTGATGCTGAAGCTCTAATACTTTGCCCACCCAATGCAAAGAGCAATCTCATTAGAAAAGACCCTGATGCTGGGAAAGATTGTGGGCAGGAGGAGAAGGGGGAGACAGAGGATGAGATGATTGGTTGGCATCATTGACTCAGTGGATACAAGTTTGAGTAAACTCTGGAAGACAGTGAAGGACAGGGAAGTCTGGGGTGCTGGAGGTCCATGGGGTGGCAAAGAGTCTGATACAACTCAACGAGTGAACAACAACAAGATGGTCAGACTGTGAGAATTAAGTACAAAAAAAGCACTTAAAGCTATGGGCAAAATGACTAGTCTATTGCAAGGGCTCACTTTGAATCACTACTTAATCACTACTGAGGAAATATTTATCATGTACCCACTATACACCAGGCACTTTCCTAGTAACTGGAGGTTAACTGACACTCGCATCCTAGTGCGGTGAGACAGGAAACAAGTGGTAATATTTATAAGGCTGTGTGCAGAAAGCAAAGCAGGTCCAGGACATTGAGAAGGATATGAGCTGGCTTAGATCAAATGGTGAGGAAACATCTCCCTGAAGAGGTGACTTCTGAGCAGAGCTCTAGCTGAATAAAATGAGAAAGCCAGGCAGGAATCTGTGGGGAACAGCTTCTAGACACAGCTAACCACACTTTTGCCCTGTCTCTGCTGGCAGATGCCTGCAGGGAAACCAAGGAGCGAGAAGTGGGAGGGAGGTCTAGTGAGGGCTGGGCCTGGAGAAGAGTGTGATACAACAGAAGTAAATCTGAACTATAGATACAATGTTATGTTTTCTAGCAGCTCCATTTTTAAAACTTAAAAACAAACAGGTGAAATGAACCCAATATATCCAACACATCATTGCAACACATAATCACTGTAGAAGATATTATTCAGAAATGTATGAATATATTCTCCTTCCTCCCTCCCTCCCTCCTTCCTTCCTTCCTTCCTCTTTGAAACCTGCTGGGCATTTTCCACTTACAGCTCATCCCATTTTAGACCCGCCACATTTCAGAGTGCTCAGTTGCCAACTGTGGCCATGGCTCCCATCCTGGATGCTGCAAATGTAGAGCACAGAGCATTGTCGTTCATGGAAAAGAATTTGGATTTTATTCTAAATGGAATAAGAAGCCTTTGGAGAGTTGAAAGCTGACTGAGGAAGGTTTGTGTTTGCTGGGGTGGGGGTGGGGGCGTGGTGAGGTGACATGATTTCATCTCATCTTTAAATCATCACTCAATAGATGTTTCATCAAGGATGAATTTTGCTTTACACACTTGGTTAAAGGAAAAACATCTCCCTGATCTATTTCTTTAAGATCAAATTAAACCCAGTTCGTAACTCCATCTGCTAGGTTAACAAGAAATGTGTTTGCCCACTTCTTCACCATTTGAGACTAAGTCATGTGGTCCCAAACATTATTATGAGCCTCTTCCTTTTTTTTTTCTTTTTGACATTTTTAGCCAATTATTGAATTCAGCGTTTTTGTGTGATGGTGCCGTTATGCAGTTCCAAAGCTTTGGAGGCCCTTCCAGGCATTAATCTACTCTGGCTGTTACTGAGATGCCCATTTTCAGAGCCCAGAAAACTGTGGCTTCCAGGCACCCCACAGCTCAGGCTCTAGGCTAAGTGGGAGCCCCACACCTGGTGTCTTGCCCCCTTGGTGCCACTTGTAGCTAATCTGTCACATTTCCCAGGTAGTTTTTAAATTTATGAGATATACAATTTTCCTTCTTTTTCTCAACCCTGGGGACAAGTTTCTTCTTGTTTTTCTTTCCTCCTTCCCTCCCAGTCCCCGAAGGTCTTATCAGTCATTCAGACTTCTTCCTCCCTTCCCCCTCCCCAAAGATCTTTTCAATCACTCAGATTTCAAAAGAGACAGGAAGGGTTGCCTTCAGCAGCCCTGCCTCTCCCACCCTCTGCTTCTCAAAGTCTCAGAGGTAAAGAATTTGAATGAGCTTGACTACCTGCTCAGAACAAATGAATGAAAAATAAAGGGGAACAGATGCAAATTATACCTTGGTGAATTACCCTGCTGCACTAGCTATTATTATTGTACAGAAGACCTTTTATTGGTTATTGAATATTTCTAAAAGTCTCTAAGTGGCATAGCTTCACATCAACCAGAAATGTGATCCATGTGTGCCTATGAAAAAGCATAGAAAGCAAAGAAATGGTTTCTAAATGATTTATTCATGCTTAATTTTCATGTCTAAGATCATGCTACTCAAAGTGAGATCCTCAAAACAACAGCATTGGCATTCCCTGCTAAACACAGAATCTCAGGCACTATCATAGTCCGAGGAATCAGAAGTTACTTTCTAACAGAATCCCCAGGTGAGCGGTGTGCAGAGTCAAGTGTGAGAAGCCCTAATCTAAGACACGGTGGCTCCAAGTTGGAGCTTACATTTGTGTTCAGCCAGTAGCTCTTCCTGACTAACTAATTCCTAGCAAATTCATTCATCAAAGGTCATAACCAGGGACCTGTGATGTGTTAGGTGCTGAGCTTAGGCACTGTGGGGATGCAAAACACACCTGTCCTTACCTTCAAGGAGTTCATGGTCTAGTTGGAAAGAGAAGATGCAAATACCTGAAAAGTGAGTAAGGTTCTAACAGAGGAGGGAGAGTATCAGATTAACGAGAATTTATAATAGCCAGGTGCTTAAGGGACAGAAAGGTAAGATTACTGCCAAGTCTGAAAGATGGGAAGGATTTATTTCCAAGTTATAGAGCTTCAATTTCTTGGAATCTAAGTCATTCAGGAAGCATCACTGGGAGAGAAAGAAAGTTCTCTCTAGTGAAGAAGTACAAGCTGAAGGAAGAATTCACTTCTGAGAAAAGCAACATTGTGCCTGTGTCTGCCTTTATATACAAACCCGAGCAAAGCATTACATGGACTCCAGAAAGTGACAGTTTGCTGTCAGATTTCTCTTTTCCTTGAGGCATGTTTGGTAGCAGAGTGCTGAAGAGAAACAGCCTGCAAGACATCCTTATAAGTATTAGTAACAACCAACCATGGAAAAAAAAAAGGGGGGAAAGTGTTAGTTGCTCAGTCGTGTCTGACTCTTTGTGACCCCATGGACTGTAGCTCTGTTCATGGAATTCTCAGGCAAGAATACTGAAGTGAATTGTCATTCCCTTCTCCAGGGGATCCTCCTGATCCAGGGATTGGACCTGAGTCTCCCGCGTTGCAGGTGGATTCTTTACTGTCTGAGCCATCAGAGAAGCCCTAATAGCAACCCTATGTCCCTGTATAGGGCAAGCACTTCTCAAACTTCAGGAGACAACCATTGTTTCCAGCCAAAGTGGGCACTTTGCTGAGATGTGAAATTGAAAGGCCCTGAATATACACATAATACTCTTCTTAAACTGAAGTCTTCTACTTACTCTAACAGAAAAATCCCAAGAAGGATGCCTTTCTCTGTAGTGAAACTGCTCAGATAGGTATTTGGTAATCAGAGTAAGTAAGGGTCCTGAGGTTGGAGTCACACAACAGACCAGAAAAAAAAGATGCTATGGCCTGGGTCCATTCATGCTCTTCTTGTTCCTTCAATATTAATAAAATGTAATGGAGAGTCCCTACCTTTTGTTGAACTCATAATTGTGTTTTAACATTTTAATGATTACTCCTTATGATTTGTAGGGGCCACATGGCCCATAATGCACAATTAGAGGTAAGATGCCCTTTCTAGGTTTAATAGCTCTACACAACTTTTGTAAATATGACTGGTGTATTGCACTTCTGTTATTCGATTAGCGTTGGCAACCAGGAACTTAAGATATAATTGGATCACGTCAAGTGCATTTACATTGCACATGAATCCAAGAAAAGAATGTGATGAGTATACCGTAGGTTTAATTCAGGGTTATCTAATTGTTTTATCCTAAAATATAGCTCCTCTCCTCTCACTGGAACCCACACACTAAATTAAGGACTTCTGGCTGCCAGAATTCATTTGTGTTCTTGCATTTTCACTTTGAAAATTTCCAAAGGAAAAGAGGAATCCTGCTGATAGCAGAGTAAGCCTCAGCTATGGAAGTCAAACCGGTGATAAATATGAAGAAAACCTTAATCAGTTTTAATGAATACAAATAGCATAATGCCTGGACCAGGGGAGTCCAGGGAAATGTTCAGCATGGTTCGTGGGTGGAATTCAACAATTTTTTAAAAGAGAGACTGTTGGAGTAAAAAGGGCCCCTGGTTACTGTAAACACAATGGTGACTGGGATGGGGGTGCATGTGGAGCTATTTATTTGTGCTTGTATAATAAGTCTTTTAAGGTTAAAGCTTTTTTTCCCCCCAATATTTTCTCTTTTCAAGGCAGCATGGACTTCCACTGAGCAGGGTAGGTGGTAACCATCAATTGGAAAGAAGAGCAAGTTGAAATCTCTACTAGAATTTAGTTCAAACAAATGAGAGATGCCAAGTGCACATGGCTTGAGCACATTTTTGAACCAGACATCCTGGGCGAACATCCTGATTTTTTCAGTTTCTTCCAGTACTGGAAGGAAGACTGACTGTGTTGGATTTACTGAAAAGCAGTTTGTGTGTTCTCTGTCTCTACCAGGCAAGTTAATTCATCGACTGTGACCCAAGTTCCCTATCTGTTAGATGAGAATATAATAGCAATTCTGTGCCTATTAAAAGAGTAAATACAGATAGATTTAATGTATAAAATATATAGACACGTGGTGGTGGTGGTTTAGTTGCTAAGTTCTGTCCGACTCTTACAACCCCAGGGACTATAGCCTGCCAGTCTCCACTGTTCATGGGACTCTCCAGGCGAGAATTCTGGAGTGGTTTGCCATTTCCTTTTCCCAGATAGACACATGCATATGTATAAATGAATATATTTATTGAATACCAATATAGATATCTTAAAAGAGGCCTCCTATGTACACTACAAACATCATTGTTTTTATTGCTGTTGTAATTAAAATAATTGTTGTTGTTGAGCTGTAAATGAGCTGGCATTACAGGAAAGCAAACCAACAACCTGGCCCCATGGAACAAAGCAGTTTCTAAGTCTCTCGCTTTCCTTAGAGTATTAAGAATAAGAAGTGATTGCTTTTGCTGGGGGCCTTGAGTGGCCAGCCATGGATTAGAAACTTCCACAGTGGCTCAGTGATTAGGACTTTGACCTTCCACTGCAGGGGGCACGGGTTTGATCCCTGGTTCTCCAGGTTGGGGAAGTTCCACATGCCACACAGTGCAGCCAAAAAATCAAACAGACAGAGAGAGAGAGAGAAAGAAACGTTAAGAGCTTAGCCATCTCTTAGGAGAGATGGCAGTACTATAGGTATGTGAAAAGTTTCCAGGGGAGATGTTGTCTATGAATCTCCAGGATGAGAAGAAGTTAGTTAGGCAAAGGTAGAGGCAGAAGGCATGTGCAAAGGCCCAGAGGTAAGGGGAAGTATTACCCTTTTACAAGTGCAAGCAGTTCAATTTCATTGGAAGCAGCAGCAGGATAGGTGGAAGGGTGCTGAGAGAAGAGACATGCAAAGAACAGGGAGAAGATAGTAATGGGCTCTGATGTCATGCTTGAGAAGTCATGTTTATTCTGAGAACACTGAGAAACCAGTCAAAAGATTTTATGCAGGGAAGTGAGAGTGAGTCACGGTCACATCTGTGCTTTTGAGTATCACTTTGACTACAACGTGGTGAACGTTTTGAGGAAAATTACTATTGGAGGATGAGAGTCTATTTGGAAGACTTTCATTGTCATTCAGAGAAGAGAAGTAGGTGCCTTAAAATAAACACAGTTCAGTCCTGTCATGTGTTTAATGGAGTTCAATGATATGCTTGAAGTGACAAAGTGAGAGGAGGGAATTGGAGAAAAAGTCAGACACAGAGAAATGGCACTTTTGTTTTTGAAAAAAGAGTATCTATTTATTTATTTATTGGGCTGCATAGGGTCTCAGTTGCAGCAGGCGGGAGTGCCTGGGCTCAGGATTGCAGTGCATGGGATTGCAACATGTGGGATCTTAGTTCCTGAACCAGCGATCAAACCTCAGTCCTGTGGATTCTTGCTCACTGGACCACCAGGGAAGTCTTGAGAAACAGCATTTGAAAAAGAGAAATAGTAGCAGTTCTACTCATTCATTCCGTAGAAGGAGTATGTACCCCCCAGAGAAAGCCCAGACAGCTCATCAGGTTAAATGCCACTCTGGTGTTCATATATGTATGTGTGTTCACCCAAGGCAGCCCCTAAATACAAATCAACGTCTTTGTCTACTGCTTAATTGAAGAAACAACAATTTGTTTCAACACTAGAGACAAAATGAACTGTGTTGAATTTGCTGAGAGGCAGTATGCCTCTCTCCATGGGAGTGTCTTCCTGAACAATTATCCAAGGTAATCCTAACTCTACACAACTTACATCGAGCCTCAACTGCTTAGATCCTAATCCTCAAGTGAGGTGTGACTTCCCTATAGTAACACTGCAAAGAGAGAAAAGTTGGGGAGTTGGAGAGACATTGAGTTGGTAGAACTGGCAGAAGCTTGCGATGGCTTGACCTGGGTGCCAGAGGTAAGGAAGGCCATGACTGATGAACAGGGTTATGTTTTGACAACAGAGTCCAACACTCACTTCCTATCCCCCAATATCACCAAGAACTGAAAACTCTCCCTGATTTCTGGACTTTATGGTGACCACCTGGATTCTCCCTTGGAGAGCCATCCTGGGAAAATCATGCTGTGAACCCATAACGTCTCTCCTTATGTTTATATAGTGATAGGTTCAGATTTAAAGAAACATGAGAGACAAACCAAATTGAAAAGCTGAAAAGCTGTTGACCAGATTTCTCCAATGGCTACAAGGGGGCTGTGGAATTCCCAGAAATTAAGATACTCAGACCCTATAATCTGCCCAGTAGGTTCAAAGCAAGTAGACTCCCTGAAGCTAAAAGAAATATAGTTGCCATGTGACAGGTGAATAAGCAGTGTGGCAATGAAAGGGAGAAAACTGAGGATTAGTCTAAACTCTGGGGAGGTAAATAATTTCCAGGGTTGACAGGCAGTCAAAGGTAATCCAGGAAGATAGATGAACCAAGTTCAGTAAATCGTAGTGTAATCCTCATGCCAGAAGCTGCTTTGACATGAAGGACTGTATATATTCTAGGAACTTATCACATTTCTTTGGCTAGAGCTTCCATGCAGAAATCTGCCTGAATACACTCATAACTAGCTCCTGGGGAGGTTGAGTAGGGGAGGAAATGGGGAGGGAGATTAGGGGGATATATTAGTCTGGATTCTCTAGGGAAACAGAACCAAGTGATAAGTGATTGATTATAAGGAATCAGCTCACATGATGATGGAGGCTGAGAGATTCCAAAATATTCAGTCAGCAAGCTAGCGTATACTTCCAGTCTGAGACTAAACATTTGATAGCCAAGAGATCTGATGGTTGAAGTTCCAGTCTGAGTCTCAGTATGAAGACAGGAGAAGACCTATATCTCAGCTTAAAGATCGTCAGGCAGAAAGAGAAAGAATCCTCTCTTACCTCACCTTTTTTGTTCTATTCAGGGCTTCAGTAGATGAAGTACACCCATATGGGGGAGAACAATTTGCTTTACTCAGTCTACTGATTCCATTGCTAATCTCATCCAGAAATACCATTTCAGACACATGCAGAAATAATGTTTAATGAAATATCTGGGCACTCTGGGGCAAGGTTGACACACTAGTCATGCTGGCAACATAAAATAAACCAGAACAGAAACTTTAGGTCATCACCTCTTGATTCACGTAAAATAGCTCAGGTTGGATCATTCCCTAGGATTTGACTTGAAGAAAGGGCTCTGGCTATTGTGGAAAGTTTGCAGGACACTTTCAGAGCTCACATTACTGAAGCATTTACAGCATTTGCTAACGAGAGTCCACTTGTTTCCTTTTGTGCCCCCAATTCCCTGGATACACCAATGGTGGTCTTGCTCTCTTACGAAATATTGGAATACCTAGTTCATTCAGCTCATTCAGCTGGACAATTCCTGCCTTGCACACTCCTCTGACTTTTCTGGTCCTGAAGTGTGTCTTTCCTACATGACCTGATGTGGCTTCTTAAAATACAAAGTTTCTTACCTCCTCGAAAAAAAATCTGTTGTTCTCTTAGAGTAAGTTGTTTCTGCAGAATCACTCCTTTCAATTTGCACTGTATTATGACATCACCGCATCCAATGATTACCTGGTTGTGAATAAGGCCATCCCAATAAGGAGCAGAGATTTGACTGTGGAAGGTGATGGAGTTGCTTTAGAAGAAGGCCAGTTCCTTTCTAGATCTTTTTCTCAAGCTCCTGCTAGAGGCAACTGGAGGGAATGGAAGAGGATTTAAAGTCAGAAGACTTGCAGAGAAATCTGTTGTTATTCACTACTTAAGTTATGTCCAACTCTTTGTGACCCCATGGACTGTAGCTCACCAGGCTCCTCTGTCCTCCACTATCTCTAAGAGTTTGCTAAAACTCATGTCCATTGGGTTGGTGATGCTATCTAACTACCTCATCCCTCTGCTGCCCCCTTCTTTTGCTTTCAATCTTTCCCAGCATCAGAGTCTTTTCCAATGAGTTGCCTCTTAGCATCAGGTGGCCAAAGCATTGGAGAAGAAAAATCTTCCAGATTATAATTTTTCCACCACTTTGATTCTCCCTTAGCACTGGGGCAATTCCTGTAAAACATACAAATATTTAGAAAGCTAAATGAAATGAACAACAGCTAAAATAGGCTCCACTGGGATTGTGTTTCGAACAATTTCAGTTGGCACAGCCACCCAAAGTAATGGGATGTTTAAAGAACTCCTAAGGTAATCAAGTTTATATTACAAAATAAATATGTCTGCACTAAATCATACATCACTGTAAACTACACTCTAGTAGCAATAAATGAGACCAGGTACCAAAGGTTCTAGTCAAAGTTTTGGAGGAATACTCAAAATGGAAAAGATTATATCTATAAACAATTTTCCCTGGGACGTGGGAAATGACTGCTGTTAATCAATTTTAATGATAATTTTTATGGCTCTTCTGAGGACCGCTATATTAGGTTATCAAGGTTTGCCAGAAAAAGAGAGGTAATTAGAAAAAGAGTAGAAGTCCATAAAGGTAGGTGCTTTTGAAAAAAAAAATTAAAAGCCTCTATTGTCCTGTACAAAAAGTTTCACTTAGAATGTACAGCCCGGAGGCTGGTTTCATTCCGTGGCTGCTGTGGGATTGCTTCCTATGAATATCATGTCTTAAGCCATAGAATCCGTGTTGGAAAAGGCATGTGCAGACATGCAGTCTTATCAGATCCTGCATGGTCGCAGACTGAGGACAGGAGGAGAAGGAGGGTGGGGAACAGAGGAGGAGATGTTTGGATGGCTTCACTGACTCAGTGGCCATGAGTTGGAGCAAAAACAGATGGGAAAGCCTAGAATGCTGCAGTCCATGGGGTCGCAAAGAGTTGGACACAAATGAGTGACTGAACAACAACAATGGTTACAGGAGAATATGCCTTGAGTCTAGATCATTTCCTTAGAGAGATACAGAGTCCTTGCAGCCTGTGAGCCTGTGCTGGGCAAAGGTCTTTGGGATTTCTTTTTTCCTGTTTTGGACTTGGTGTATACTTCTTTGTTCTGCTTAAGTGTGTGCATCACATAACGCCTGGCCAACCCCACTGCTGTATCTGTTCCTCTTGGGGCGAGAATGGAATCCTTTGCCTGCAGCAGAGATGGGTGTGTGCTATGAGAAGTGTGATAAGGAAGGTTTAGTTCAGTAGGTGGTATTGGACTTCAGCCTTGGGGAAAGAAAGGATCTTCATAGAAAAATAATTCTGAACTGAAATAGCAGTTTAGAAGAGGGCAAAGGCACATGAAAATGCATGAGGTATTTTTCTAAGGGTATGCAGAGTAGTTTAGAATGAGTAGAACAGAAGAGATATGGAGGCATAAATGAACCTAAATAGACAAAATTTAGTTATTAGTTTTTTTGAGTGCATGTGATAGAAATCCGAACTCAACCAGTATAAGCAAAAAGAAGTCAGTGGAAGGATTTAGGCTTGCTTATTTCATGGACTGCCTGAGAGACAGGGTTCATGGTCACATGAGTATCTGAAACAATGAGAAACAATTCCTTGAATGTCAGGGTTATCTGATTCTTCTCTCTGTCTTCCCAGAATGGCAGCCTATGTGTCTCCAGTCTGCATGAATACAGTGACCCATATAGTCACGGATTTTATATGCTACAACTCTGGGCTCATTGACTCAGCCTGGGTCAGGAACCCATCTCAAACCAGTTTGGTCAGAGATTAGAGACAGACATTTCCTGGAAGAAGAAAGGGGCAGAGAGGGCAGTGCTGTACAGATAATTCCACAAATTTCTACTGCAAATAGGAAATGACAACACTATAATTAGCGAGTTTCAGAAGTCTAAATTACCTTCCAATTATCCTCGTCCGTTTTTTTTCTTTTCCTTCTTTGCCCCAACTTGTGAATCTCCACCCAATATCTCTTTCCCTTGATCATTCTCCTCTCTTATAATCTTTTCCTTTTCAATGGCTCCTTCTCTTTGGGATGCCCTTTCCAGGTATTTTTCAAAGGACAAAGGCAGCAGCCATAATGTCCAGATCAAAAGCAATCATCCCCAAATTAGGATCTAACTATTTACTTCATTCACGCTTTCATTCATCAATTGCACATTATTTGTTATTTACCATGAAGACAGAAGAAGGATTAAAAAGCAATAGAAATAATAATAGCTTAAATGTGTTGAGGGATCCCTATATGTTGTACCTATATTATCTTATTTAATCACACATAGTAACTCAGTTATTTTAGAGTAAGCAGATGGTTGGGATACAAACCTAAGCTTTACGATTCCAAAATCCCTGTGTAGTCACCACACTGTCTGAAATGAGGCATACTGTCCCTGTCCCAAAGATGATCATTAATTAGTAGATAAATGAAATATAGAATAATAATCACAATGACATTCGTTAGTATTGGTTTACTAATGAGAAGAATACTGGGGGAGAGGAACAGCTGACCCAGTATGGAGGGAGGAAGTCATCCTAGAAGACTCAGCTTGGGGTGAATTCTGGAGCTGAATTATAGCTGACCTGGCGAGTAAGGGCTCTGAAGTCTTCTGAGTGAAAATGAAGAGCAGTGCAAGTGTGAGTGAGCAGATGGTGGTCCTTTGCACTCATTGAATGGCATGACGTTTAGTGGACGTGGTACTTAGGTTGGGATGGAGAACGGAAGCAACAGATTTAACTAAAGCAAAGAGCAATCGTATAAGAAGGGTGGTATACATTACACAGAGGACTTTGAACTTTATGCACAGGCAAGGGCTAACCTGTAAGGGATTCTAAACATGATCAAAATAGTATTTTAGAAAGATCATTCCTAGAGGCAGGATAGAGGTCAGAGCCTGGGAGATTAAGCAACAGTGTCTAAAACCTAGTTTACATAATTTGGGGTAGATACAAGTCTTCCATTTCTGTAGCTCCAGAGCCTAGTCAATTTTTTTTTTTTAATTGAACACATGGGTGAGTAAAGGAACTGTTACAATAACCTAGGCAAGATATAGTAAGGCTGGAATTAAGACAGTCCTAGTGGGGATGGGAATGGTAGGATGAATTCTCTAGACTATAGAGCTTTTAGCAAACCATATCTGCTTTTCAGTTCATTAGTTAATTTTTCTCCATTTTCATTTTGAACTACATCAAACATGCAACAATATAGAAAATAATATAATGCTTACCACCTAGTATTATATATCTTAACCACCTGCCATACTTTTCATGTCTTAAATATTTTTCATAATGCTGTTAGAATTCATCATTATTCTTTGTAATTGTTTTATAATATGAAAGCCAATCAAAGTGATATGCCATCATTTACTTAAGCATTTCTCTATCATTAGACATACAAGCTACTAGTCATTTTTTACATATGTTGCTTTTAGAGAAGGATGCTGCAGTAAGCAGCTTCATACATAGTTGTGTCCTTGAGAAAGACCACACCCTTTCCTTTATTGTCCATTTTGCCTAGTTTTTTTAGGAATCAGTGTCTGGGGAAAGATTGTTGAAGATATAGTTGATGTAGCCCTCCTTGTAGGTTATTCCTTGGTTGAAGTCTATGAAAATGTGACTATGTCTAAAAGGGTGGGAACCATCCTCAATACAGTGACAAATTTTTCTTTTTTTAATATTTCACAAACTTTATTCAAATTATTGAAATAGTCACAGAGCAATAAAATATGCAATTCTGAAGTGATGTCAGTATCATGGAGAAGGAAATGGCAACCCACTACAGTATTCTTTTTTTTTTTTTTTTACATGTTTCAATGCCATTCTCCCATCTCATCCCACCCTCTCCCTCTCTCTCTCCCCCAGAGTCCAAAAGTTCACTCTATAGATCTGAGTCTCTTTTGTTTTCTCGAATACAGGGTCATCATCCCCATCTTTCTAAATTCCATATATATGCGTTAGTATACTGTATTGGTGTTTTTCTTTCTGGCTTGCTTCACTCTGTATAATCGGCTCCAGTTCCATCCATCTCCTTAGAACTGATTCAAATGTATTCTTTTTAATGGCTGAGTAATAATTTTTCTAAAAAATATGTTTTATTTCAAATAGAAGGTAGATATCATGAGAAATGCTGGGCTGGAGGAAGCACAAGCTGGAATCAAGATTGCCAGGAGAAATATCAATCACCTCAGATATCCAGATGACACCACTCTTATGGCAGAAAGTGAAGAAGAACTAAAGAGCCTCTTGATGAAAGTGAAAGAGGAGAGTGAAAAAGTTGGCTTAAACCTCAACATTCAGAAAACGAAGCTCATGGCATCCGATCCCATCACTTCATGGCAAATAGATGAGGAAACAGTGTCAGACTTTATTTTTGGGGGGCTCCAAAATCAGTGCAGACGGTGACTGCAGCCATGAAATTAAAAGATGCTTACTCCTTGGAAGGAAAGTTATGTTCAAACTAGACAGCATATTAAAAAGCAGAGACATTACTTTGCCCACAAAGGTCCATCTAGTCAAGGCTATGGTTTTTCCAGTGGTCATGTATGGATGTGAGAGCTGGACTATAAAGAAAGCTGAGCACCAAAGAATTGCTGCTTTTGAACTGTGGTGTTGGAGAAGACTCTTGAGAGTCCCTTGGACTGCAAGGAGATCCAACCAGTCCATCCTAAAGATCAGTCCTAGGTGTTCATCGGAAGGACTGATGTTGAAGCTGAAACTCCAATGCTTTGGCCACCTGATGTGAAGAGCTGACTCATTTGAAAAGACCCTGATACTGGGAAAGATTGAAGGCAGGAGGAGAAGGGGACGACAGAGGATGAGATGGTTGGATGACATCACCAACTCGATGGACATAGGTTTGGGTGGACTCTGGGAGTTGGTGATGGACAGGGAGGCTGGTGTGCTGCAGTTCATAGGGTCGCAATGAGTCAGACATGACTGAGCAACTGAACTGAACTGAACTGATACTAGCATCCTTTTGTGTGTTATAGTCGGAGTTAGGCTGATAAACTGCACGAAAGATGGGGGTTGTGGGAGGACAGAAGGAGGACCATGGGAGTAGGATAGAGATCAAGGATCATCTCTGTCACTAACTATGAAATCTCAGGTATGTCCACTTGTTTTTAAACCTATTCAATAAAAGTGACTGCAGATATTCTAGTGTTATAGCATTTAGGATTTGGTTGCAGAAAGATTTGGTTTCAAGCCTTGCTACTGAGAACTATTTACCAAAACTTTTTCAGTGTTTATTTCTTCAGATAGATAATAGGGATCAAAAGATTATCTGCTTTATGTAGTTGTTAGGAAGATTAAATGAGCAAGTGTAAAATCCTAGTACATAAAAACCTCTAAATTCTATCTATAACATTTATGTTGTTGTTCAGTTGCTGATTCATGTCTGACTCTCTGTGACTTTGTGGACTGTAGCACACTAGGGTCCTCTGTCCTTAGTTATCCCCTGGAGTCTACTCAAATTCAGATCCATTGAGCCCATGATGCTATCTAACCATCTCATCCTGTCTCTGTCTTCCCTTGTGTTCAATCTTTCTCAGCATCAGGTTCTTTACCAATGAGTTGACTCTGCACCAGGTGGCCAAAGTATTGAAACCTCAGCTTCAGCAACAGTCCTTCCAATGAATATTCAGGATTGATTCCCTTTAGGATTGACTGGTTTGATCTTGCTGTCCAAGGGACTCTCGAGAGTCCTCCAGCACCAGAATTCGGGAACATCGATTCTTTGGTGCTCAGCCTTCTTTAAAGTGACTATTATAGATAGATCTGAAATTCTATCATCTATAACTCTATGGTCTAGTTTAACCCATGGAGTAGTGGCTCAAGGGACAAATCTGTTCATATAGGAGCCACACTGTATCCCTGCATAAGCCTCTCTGTGGCAAGCACTGTCTCCTAATTCCCTGCTACCAAAAGAGCAGTCCAGAGACCGACATTAGAATTATGGGGAAGCTTTTAAGAAATGTAAAAGCTTAGGCTCCATCCCAAACCTATTGGATCAGAATCTGCATTTTAACAAAGTCCCTGGGGAGATTTGTATGTATATTAACCTTCAAGAAAACTCTTCTGCACAACAGCGATTCTCCTTCCTGCTTTGAATTACTGATTTTGCTGTGAGTGCAATGAATTCAGTGGGAGATGAGTCATGATCATCCCAGGCCAACCATCACCCCCCTGCTTCCCCAGGAAATGACATCAGAAGCATTGGAAGCATTTCTCAGGTGCACGCTGAAGCTCAGAGGGCATCATTCTCACCACTACTGGGAGGCTTCTGGGGATGTTTTTCCTCTTTCCACACCTCCCCCACACATTCCTGGATCCCTTTAAGTGCTGTGAGAGGACAAAATTCCCTGACTGGGACTACTATATACCAGCCAAGTGACAAGAATGAGAAAAAGCCAACACCTTGGTGATGGTAGAGTAAACATTAGACCCTGGGTCCTTGAGACAATCACTAACATGCTGAACCAGTCCTGTCATGCTTGCTTTAAGTAGCTCTGTCTGGGGGCTTTGATTTTTAGCTGTATAGTAATGTGGTTTACAATGGGGGTTTTGGGTCAAGATTGTGGTATTGGCTCTTCCTCTGGGTGGACCAGAGATGAAATGTATCAACCTGATCTCTGGAATGGTTGGAAAGTGAAAAGCAGCCACATGGGCAGTGAATGATTGAGTCCTGTTAAAAACTCTGGACACTGAGCCTTGGGTGAGCTTTACCTAGTTAGTAGTAATATGTAGGTGTTTTCACACAGTGGCCAGGAGAAGTTATCACTGTCCTTGACTCCATGGAGGGAGGATGTCTGAAATCTCCACTTTCTGGATCTGCCTTGGCTGATTTTCACCTGTATGCTTTCTTTTATTATAAACTGTGTATATTATACTTTAGTCTGTTTTATGAGTTCTTCTAGTGAACTATTGAAACTAAGGGTGGTTTTAGGAACCCTTCTCACCTGCAGTGGATATCAGAAGTTGAGGGGACAGACTTGTGTGCAAGTCTGTTCCCTCTAACTCTCACAGTTGGCTCAAACCCTTCAAAGAGAATAATATTTTCTATCCATTGAGCTGCTGACAGTGGAACATTCTATTGTCAGAAGCCAAATCCATCCTAAAAGATGCTCTGGTGGTTCTAAAACTTTTTGGTCTCTGTATTCCTTTATATTCTTAAAAAAAAATATTGCTGTTTTCAAAGGACTTTTATGTAGATCACATCTATTGATATTTACTTACTAATAATTCACTTAAAAGTAACAATAAACTCATTCAGTTCAGTTCAGTTGCTCAGTCGTGTCTGACTATTTGTGACCCCATGAATTGCATCATGCCAGGCCGCCCTGTCCATCACCAACTCCCGGAGTTCACTCAACTCACGTCCATCGAGTCGGTGATGCCATTCAGCCATCTCATCCTCTGTCGTCCCCTTTTCTTCCTGCCCCCAATCCCTCCCAGCATCAGAGTCTTTTCCAATGAGTCAACTCTTCTCATGAGGTGGCCAAAGTACAGGAGTTTCAGCTTTAGCATCATTCCTTCCAAAGAAATCCTAGGACTGATCTCCTCTAGAATGGACTGGTTGGATCTCCTTGCAGTCCATGGGACTCTCAAGAGTCTTCTCCAACACCACAGTTCAAAAGCATCAGTTCTTCGGTGCTCAGCTTTCTTCACAGTCCAACTCTCACATCCATATATGATTACTGGAAAAACCATAGCTTTGACTAGACAGACCTTTGTTGGCAAAGTAATGTCTCTGCTTTGAATATGCTACCTAGGTTGGTCATAACTTTTCTTCCAAGGAGTAAGCGTCTTTTAATTTCATGGCTGTAGTCACCATCTGCAGTGATTTTGGAGCCCCCCCAAATAAAGTATGACACTGTTTCCACTGTTTCCCCATCTATTTGCCATGAAGTGATGAGACCAGATGCCATGATCTTCGTTTTCTGAATGTTGAGCTTTAAGCCAACTTTTTCACTCTCCTCTTTCACTTTCATCAACAGGCTTTTTAGTACCTCTTCGCTTTCTGCCGTAAGGGTGGTGTCATCGCATATCTGAGGTGATTGATATTTCTCCTGGCAATCTTGATTCCAGCTTGTGCTTCTTCCAGTCCAGCGTTTCTCATGATGTACTCTGCATGTAAGTTAAATAAGCAGGGTGACAATATACAGCCTTGACGTACTCCTTTTCCTGTTTGGAACCAGTCTGTTGTTCCATGTCCAGTTCTAACTGTTGCTTCCTGACCTGCATACAGATTTCTCAAGAGGCAGGTCAGGTGGTCTGGTATTCCCATCTCTTTCAGAATTTGCCACAGTTTATTGTGATCCACACAGTCAAAGGCTTTGGCATAGTCAATAAAGCAGAAATAGATGTTTTTCTGGAACTCTCTTGCTTTTTCGATGATCCAGCGGATGTTGGCAATTTGATCTCTGGTTCCTCTGCCTTTTCTAAAACCAGCTTGAACATTTGGAAGTTCATGGTTCAATTTGCAACTATATAGATATGACATCTATAACTATGTTCCCCCCAACTGAAAAATAACAGCGTTGTTGTACATTTTGAAAACCTCTTAGAAGTCTGACTAGATAGAAGATAGCTGGATTTTTATATATGCTTCTGTAATGTGTTGCAATATGTTGTTTTGATTGAGGCATATGAAGAAAATTCAGCCTCATGTTGATATGTAGTTGGGAAAGGGAGAAGCATTTTAATGGATTTTTCAAATACTTGTGAATTTCTTTTTTTTACACATTAGTCAAACTCAACAGATGATAGTTTCTTCAAGATTAGTTTCAGTGTGGAATTTGAAATCATATCCATACGCTTTTCATACTCTGTTACATCAGAGATCTACCATTAATGAATCTCTCACCCATGAATGATTCTTTAATGTCATACATTGTATGATTCTGTATGACTCATGCTTATTGTGCATGGCTTTATAACATCATTCATATAACATTATGCACTGATAACCTAGAAAAAATGGACCAATGAGTTAAGGACATCTTTTTTCAATAATATAACCACACTTATTTGAGAATGTGTTCCAAAATCAAACGGCAAAGTTCAAAAATGCAAAACCAAAATTATTTTTGCACCAACCTAGTACTTTTATACGTGGTGATGCATGTGTTTCAGTGCTACTGTCTTAATTCTCCCCTTCTCCTACTGTATCCATAAGTCTGTTCTCTAGATCTGTGTCCCCACTGCTGCCTTGCAGATGGGTTCATCAGTACCATCTTTCTAGATTCCCTATATATGCGTTAACATATGGTATTTGTCTTTCTCTTTCTGACCTACTTCATTCTGTATAATAGGCTCTAGGTTCATCCACCTCATTAGAACTGACTCAGACGCATTCATTTATATGGTTAAGTAATGTTTCTATCCCCTGGATCATCGAAAAAGCAAGAGAGTTCCAGAAACACATCTACTTTTGTTTTATTGACAATGCCAATGCCTTTGACTGAGTGCTGCTGATGCTAAGTCACTTCAGTAATGTCCGACTCTGTGCGGCCCCATAGACGGCAGCCCACCAGGCTCCCCCATCCCTGGGATTCTCCAGGCAAGAACACTGGAGTGGGTTGCCATTTCCTTCTCCAATGCATGAAAGTGAAAAGTGAAAGTGAACTCAGTCGTGTCCGACCCTCAGCGACCCCATGGACTGCAGCCTTCCAGGTTCCTCCATCCAAGGGATTTTCCAGGCAAGAGTACTGGAGTGGGGTGCCATTGCCTCCTCTGCTGTTACTGTGTGTATCACAATAAACTGTGGAAAATTCTGAGAGAGATGGGAATACCAGACCACCTGATCTGCCTCTTGAGAAACCTGTATGCAGGTCAGGAAGCAACAGTTAGAACTGGACATGGAACAACAGACTGGTTCCAAACAGGAAAAGGAGTACGTCAAGGCTGTATATTGTCACCCCGCTTATTTAACTTATATGCAGTGTACATCATGAGAAATGCTGGGCTGGAGGAAGCTCAAGCTGGAATCAATATTGCCAGGAGAAATATCAATAACCTCAGATATGCAGATGACACCACCCTTATGGCAGAAAGTGAAGAGGAACTAAAAACCCTGTTGATGAAAGTGAAAGAGGAGAGTGAAAAAGTTGGCTTAAAGCTCAACATTCAGAAAACGAGGATCATGGCATCCGGTCCCATCACTTCATGGCAAATAGATGGGGAAACAGTGGAAACAGTGTCAGACTTTATTTTGGGGGGCTCCAAAATCACTGCAGATGGTGACTGCAGCCATAAAAATAAAAGACGCTTACTCCTTGGAAGGAAAGTTATGACCAACCTAGATAGCACATTCAAAAGCAGAGACATTAGGTCAACAAAGGTCTGTCTAGTCAAGGCTATGGTTTTTCCAGTGGTCATGTATGGATGTAAGAGTTGGACTGTGAAGAAAGCTGAGTGCCGAAGAATTGCTGCTTTTGAACTGTGGTGTTGGAGAAGACTCTTGAGAGTCCCTTGGACTGCAAGGAGATCCCACCAGTCTATCCTAAAGGAGATCAGTCCTGGTTGTTCATTGGAATGACTGGTGTTGAGGCTGATACTCCAATACTTTGGCCACCTGATGCGAAGAGCTGACTCATTTGAAAATACCCTGATGCTGGGAAAGAGTGAGGGCAGGAGAAGAAGGGGATGACAGAGGATGAGATGGTTGGATGACATCACCGACTCGATGGACATGGGTTTGAGTGGACTCTGGGAGTTGGTGATGGACAGGGAGGACTGGCGTGCTGCAATTAATGGGGTCACAAAGACTTGGACACAACTGAGCGACTGAACTGAACTGAATGTTTCATTGTGTATAGATACTACAACTTCTTTATCCATTTATCTGCTGATGGACATCTAGGTTGCTTCCATGTTCTTGATATTGTAAACAGTGCTGCCATGAACATTGGGATACATATGTAAGCACATTTTCTAATTATTGACATGTTCTATTTTGCAATACTAAAAAGTCACATTTGTTGATCCCACCACTGAGCTCCTCAGAAAAGTCTTCAACTGTTAGGAAACTGAGAAGTTCCCAAAGGCCAACACGAGTTTTTCCAGCGTTTTAATTTTCACTTAAAATCTCAAATGTTGTCATTGGTATCAAATCTTGTCAGTTACTTTCCTTGGTGTTCATTTTAGATAACATATCTACTGTATCCAAGTTGATGCGTTTGTCATTCTTTCAAGTGAAAAAAGTAATCTATGAAAAAATGGCTAGTTTCACTTGTAACTTACATAATCATGTGAGTGTTTCTCCTTAAGGCAACCATAGAACTTTGGTTACTCAGCAGAAGTGTTTTATGCATATTCCCCATTTATTAGAGAAACTATTTTAAAAGTACATGGACTTATGGTTAATATTAAAAATAATAATAATAATTTTCACTGCTTCACTAAGGTCAGTCCATTGTGAAACTGGCACATTTTTATTGCAAGTGTGTGTTGGAGAAGAATTCAATGTTTGGTTCCACTGCCTTCATTTATGCTGAGTTTTCAGCCATTTGACCCACCATTTGCTTTTGTATCATCACTGAAATATCAACAAAGTGAAAATGTAAATAACATGTATCATTATAAAAATAATTTTGACCTCAACGGCTTTCTGTGACACACCGGTGGCTCAAAAGGTAAAGTATCTGTCTGTGATGCGGGAGACCTGGGTTAGATTCTTGAGTTGGGAAGATCCCTTAGAGGAGCGCATGGCAACCCGCTCCATGATTCTTGCCTGAAGAATCCCCATGGACAAAGGAGCATGGTGGGCTATAGTCGATGGGGTCGCAAAGAGTTGGACGTAACTGAGCGACAAAGTATACATTGGTGTAAGTGACATGGTATTAGTTTTAAGGAAAATTTGGTGATATTACCAGGTGTGCGACACAGACTGCCTCACTCCCAGTCCTGGACTGAGTTTTAAGCGCTGAAGGAAGTCTCTGTACAGTGCCAGCATCTCTGCTCTCAGTGCTCCCAGTTCTCCTTGTCTCTTCCCACTAATATAACTGATCATTTTATCCACACCAATAGATTGATTAGGACTAAGGATGCTGAAGTCAGACCATCTTGGCTCTGCCTTACATTAATTGTAACTTTGGGCAAATTAACTTCTCTGTTCTTGCTTCAGTTTCTTTGCATTTGTAAAATGATGATAAGTAATAGGTTGTTTTGAGGACTAAAAGAGTTCATGATATACCATACTTAGAACTCTACAGAACATTGTAAGCTATCAGCAAATATTAGTTGTTGCTGTTACTATTATTTAATAATTTACTCCTGCTAGTGAAGTTTGCATGGTAGCCAGGAATATCTTGTACAATTGGATTGAATATCCAACTGATAGAATTTCAAGCATAGTCAGCAAACAGTTTTGTTGTTGTGGTTGTTGTTGTTGTTGTTTTCGGTTTTTAGGGTCTAGTTTGGGGGACAACAGACATTTCAGAACCCCTGAAGTCATCCATGGTATCCTAGTTATGCATATGAAATAACTCTGTTAATAAGCTCATTCTTAATGTTCAGTCAATAATATACTCCCAGAGGAGTCCACGAGGAGGTAGTTATGTCTTTGTTCAGTTTTTAGGCTCTGTTAAACCACTCACACAGTAATTTGTGTATGGTTGGGTCCTGATAAATGCACATAAAATATATATACTGAAAAGAGAAAAATATACATACATTTGCAAGTGAACTGCTCCTCGGAAAAAATGATTCTCTAAAAGCAATATCTCCTGAGTTTCCCTGATTAAACCAAATAAAATTTTCTTAAAAACAAAACTTGAAATAACATGTGTCTTCTAGCTATAGCTCCCAACAGTACATAACATGAGAATGTTATCATTCTCCAACCCCCCAAAAAGGAGCCATTTGTTGCATAAGAAAAATAAAAACTTAAAAATGATTTCCCCGCAAAAGGAAGCATAGCTTATTGCATGTATTCATATCAGTCTCTGCTCCAGCAGAGAATGGCTTACATAATTGTATTTGGGGAACTCTCTTGTACAGAGAGATTTATAGTTTGGGGCTTATAAAAAACCTGTTTTTATTTTAAAATATAGACTCTCGGCAAGTGTCACCCTGAAGAATCAAGCCTCCTGGACTATTTTGTTACATTTTAGGAGATAAAAAACCATGCAGCAGTTACACTATTAAGCCACAGCAATGGAGCTGCCACTCTCAACCTCATTACTCAAGGCTCTCTTTAGTTCAATTATACACCTCTACAGCTAAGGAAGATAGATGGAGGTCATTTGAGAGCTGTAAACCACAATGCTTTGAATGCAGAACTATGTTTTTAAACTGATTTACACCTTGTTCTCCAGTGTTCTACAGCGGGGGCTTGGATTGAAATGCAGGGGCCATGATTGAAAAGGCTTTTTCTTGGTTTCAGCATCACAGTCCATGCTGGCTAGCAATTATTACCTCTATTAAATGGCAAGGGACGATGAATGTCGCCTTCATTACTTCAATGTGAGCAGCAAAACCAAACCAAACCAAAAGGGAAATAAGAGTTCTTAGTCGGAATATCCTTTGGGGAAGAAGGAATGACATTTATGTCTCCTGTAAGTTTTAACTTGATTGTGTGTATTGGCCCAGCAAGAAAGGAATTGGGTAATTGAATGGAGCAATTTGCTTTTTCAGCATTGACGAAACTACTGTCATGCTGCCCTGATTTAACTCACATACATCTCCCAGTGTGAAAGGGGTAATATATACTAAAGGAAGTTAATTAAACAAGGCAAATCCACATAAACTTCTCCCAGAGAAATGAAAGATTTTATGAATTTGCGTGTGTGCTTAGTTGCTCAGTTGTATCAGATTCTTTGCGACCCCATTGATTCTGGGCTGCCAGACTCCTCTGTCCATGGGATTCTCCAGGCAAGAACACGGGAATGGGTTACCATTCCCTTCTCCAGGAGATCTTCCCGATCCAGGGATTGAATCCGGTTCTCCTGCACTACAAGTAGATTTTTTACTGTCTGAACCACCAGGGAATTCAAGGTAAGTGTATTTGACTTTCCGGAAGCAGCTACTCTGCTTCAGTGTTCTGGGTTAAACTTCTATAACTCCTCCCTTAGTTGTTTAGTGTTATTTCAGAACATTGTCATCACAGGAAATTAAAAAGCACATTAAATAAATAATTAACAATAACAAACAAAAAATGTGTCTATGAGAAAGTGCTGCTTTTTTTTCCCTTTCCCTGCTTAAAGTTGAATGGAAGGATGTGTCAAGCAATAGGGTTTCCACTGCCCAAAATTTTACCCTAATGGATCACCAGGAACTAAACAACCTAGATTCTTCAGGTTATATGTGATTCCATTGGACATATATCCACAATGCCAAAGAGTTCCATAAAAGTTCACTCCTGAATTATAGGCTATAAAGAATTTTATTCCCACTGATATGTTTTTATTTGAAAAAAAAATAGACCTTTTCAAGTACCTACTTAAGGCCAGAACAGTATCAATCCTGTCTCCTTTTCAGAAGAAAATAATGATTGAATTCGAGTCATATACTAGGTCTGCTGTGATGTAGTTTCTCCATGTAAGTTAATCTTAAGTTAGATTTTTTTTTTAATGAGATGATATTTAAGAAGTTCCTTAAACCCCTAACAGCCTTAAAAAACAGTGGACTTATGAAACATTTCATTAACATTTAAAGTTATCTCAGACATACTGCTGAGCTGTAGAAAATATTTTTAAGGGCTAAACATTTTATGGCCACCTTAACGGTGCCTTATAAAAGAGCTGAAACCTTCTAAGGTTCTGCTCACACTTTGGATTCAATATATCTTGTGGAATGTTATAAGTAGAGACTCAAATGGGAAATTTTCCCCATTCTGAATATTTAGTAGGATTTTACCTTGAAATTGTATGTATTGCTGTTAACTAAGAATGTCAGTTATATCTTTTACCACCACCTACTATATGTACCACTACAGGATTCTTGCCTGGGAAATCCCATAGACAGAGGAGGCTGTCAGGTTACAGTCTGTGGGGGCCACAAAAGAGTCAGACACAACTGAGCGACTAAGCTTTGGGCTTCCCTGGTGGGTCAGAGGGTGAAGAATCTGCCTGCAGCGCAGGAGATCCAGGCTGGATCCCTGAGTCAGGAGGATCCCCTGGAGAAGGGAATGGCTACCCGCTCCAGTAGTCTTGCCTGGAGAATCCCATGGACAGAGGAGCCTGGCAGGCTATAGTCCATGGGGTCACAAAGAGCCGAAAACAACTGAACAAACACTTTCACTTTTTTTCCACTATGAGTACCACATTATCACTGCTTTCTTTGTTGACCTTGCTCCATTTGATGCTTCTGCTCACAAACCAGACTTTAGCTGGATTGGCCTTTCTGTTCCTCATACATGGCAAGTCTACCTGGAAGTGCTTTTGCTTGGAACTAACTCTCTTCCGCGAATATATATAGAGCTAGCTCCCATTCATCTTTGAACTGAGCTTAAAAGTCCCTCCAGAAAACTGTTGTGACTACCTTTGTCCTCAGTCACTCTCCACCACGTTCCTATGTTTATTTTTATGTCCCTGGATGGGCTTATCACCACCTGAAGTATCCCTATTTTGACTTACTTGTGCTTATTTTCTCTCTTACAACTTTAACATAAGCTCCTTGAATGTAAGAATCTTGTCTTCTTACTTATAGCTGAATATCCATATCCTGCAAAGGTAGGAATGTAACAAATCTTATTTGAAATAGATGAATAGTAGGTTTCAGAAACTTGGGAAACTAATAGTTATTAAGAAGGTGAATTCTGTTGAGTAGTTTAAAAGAGTGAGAAATCTTTAAACATTGTCTTAAACCATCCATGAGTAATTGTTATATGGGCAAACAAGTTTCAGAATAATTTATGTAGGAAAACATATTCCGTTTTAATTTTAAAAAGAAGCAGTATATTCCATGTAGTTAAACATGAGTTAGTATACAAATGGAACATGATTTAGAAAAAAACTATAAAAACTATTAATTATTTCTGGGAGAGGGAATTATATGTTTACTTTCTAAATTCAACTTATCTGTCATATTTTACTTTTTACAATAAATATTCATGTATTCAACAAATAACTATCGATTATCTACTATGTTCCTGGGACTATTCTTAATTAGTACATCAATGAGCAAATCAAATTCCCTATCTTCACAGAACTTCCATTATATTTTCTAAAGGAAAACAGATCTAGTGAAGAAAAATAAAGCCAAGTTGATACACAGAGAGTAACAGAGAGAAGTCCAGTATTTTGTATAAAAAGATCTTTTGACGAGACGATATTTGAGCAAAGACTTAAATGAGATCTACCAATCAGGGAAGTTTTGGTTATGTTGGAGTAGCCAACCAACACAGAACTTCAGTGGTGGTTTAAAACAGCAAAGGACTTGTTCAGTGGTTTAAAACAACAAAGGAGAGTTTGTTTCTCACCCACATTGATGTTTAGCCTGGGTTGTTGAGGATTCTGTAGCCATCATGCAGTCATCCTGGCTGATGGGCCCTGCCATCTTGTAGCAGTGCCACCTAGAATAGGTGGCCTTTCTGACCATAACAAGAGGGCAGAAGGCTGGAGAGTAAAGCAGCACAACTAAATTCAACCAAAGCCTTTACTTAAACGTAACGTGCCTCTTCTGTTCACAAGTCATGAGTCTATCATCAAAGTAATCCTTTGTGTATCTGGAAGTAAAAGAGAACAGAGATTAGTGGACATCTGGGATATTCACTATAGTCATCCATGTCAATACTGGAAGAAGAGTCTCCAAGTAAAGGGGACAGAAATTGCAAAGGCCTGAGGGGTGTATGTGTTTGTTGTGTTCCAGGAAGGTAAGCAACCTGGCTAGAATATGGTAAGTTAAGAGGAAAATGAGCTTCAAGACATGGTCAAAGGTCAGATTAGGTAGGGTCTTATGTCTTACTAAGTCATGTCTGACTCTTTTGCAACCCCATGGACTGCACCCCACCAGACTCCTCTGTCCATGCTTGAGTGGGTTGCCATTTCCTTTTCCAGGGAATGTTCCTGACCCAGAGATCAAATGCACATCTCCTATGCTGGCAGGTGGGTTCTTTACCACTGAGCCACCAGGGAAACCCAGGGTCTTATAACCCATCATTATCATTCTAAGCATGATGGAAAACCACTGGGAGAGATTTGAGCCCAGGCATGATGCTTTCCAATTAATGAATCACTCCCTGTTATTACAAAAAAGAAGCAACGTAAAGGTAACTATAATCAACAACAACAACAACAACGAGAGTGAGAGAGACTATTAAACTTAATAGACATGGAAGGAGAAAGAAGAATCACTAATCAGTTGTATAAATAGGTAGAGACCCAAATGGTTTAAAGTTCCATGCAGTTCCAAGGATTTGATTGCACATGAATAAATCCCTCAGCAGTTCTTTTAACACCAGCTGAAGCCTTAAAATGTCAAAAGACACAAAAAGAATATGAGCTCCTTTAATATGGGTAAACAAATTAATTAAGTATGCACAGATGGCTGCTGCACAGAGCAAGTGAGAGGGCAGCTTTCATTTGAAGGTGCCCAGAAGCTGCTGCTACTACCACTTAGGGAAAGAAACCCATAGGTCCTCTGAGAAGCTCTTTGTCATTTTAATAGGGGTTTTATAGTCTCTGGTCCCTTCTCAGTGTTTCTGGAGACTGCGGATATATGTGCGCCTTGTTGCTAGACTCAAGTAGCAGAACAACTCTGGTATGTTTGGTAAATGTCTTAGTGCTTACTGTGAATCAACACTCAGCTTCCCAGGTTCACATTGCTAAGCATCTTGTCTCATTAGTAGACCTTCAGGCTTGAGTCTATTCCTGCAACAATTAAGAGAAACTATAAAGGACAGATTATGCTGTAGGAATATAAATTACTATTAATGGAAGAAATCAGACATCCTCTGGGTCTTGCAGGAGATGAGTGGTATATTTAAAAGAAAAGCAAGAAGTTCAGTGTTCCAAACAAAGGGCCCAGAAGCAAGAAAAATTTCACCCTGTTTGTGGAACACTACATCTGGCGGTCTTCTTTCTTGATATTCATTTCAACAAATTGGGCACTTCTGGCCCTTTCTCCTACTATGGAAATGGAAGGCTGAATCCTGTAAATATCTCCTAAATATCTCTCACATTAATCTATTCCTTTTTATTTTCACTCCGTCTTGCTCCCATCCTAGTCCAAAGCCCCATCATCTCTTGCCTGAAATATGACTTTGGGTCCTAACTGATCTCTGCCCTCCATTCTTAGCTGATTTCATCCAATTTCCCTGCAGCATAAAAAAACAAGTTTTCCTCATCCAAATCAAGTCATGTCTGCCTCCTTTCTTAAATCTCTTAGTGCCTTTCCATTGTTTTCAGACAAACCCTCAAATTTTGCTTCATTAGAAAAAAAGATTTGCAAGCAGTTGTTTTGTCTCGTTTCTAACGATCTTTTCAGCCGTGCAGATACTCTGCCTTTCCTCCTTCACTAGTGAATTCCAACTGCAATGGTCTCCCTGTCACTTCAAGGAGACCCACTAAGCTTTTCTCTAGGCCTCGAATAGTTTTGCTCTCCAAGTCTTCCCTACCTCTTCTCTATCTTGGTAAACTTCTATTCAAGGATCGCTCGCTCTCTCTTTCTCTCTCATTTATTTTTTACTTCTTTTGAGAGCATGGTAGTCTCTAAGGTATGAATTCTTCAATATTTTTTTAGATTTCTTTTGTGGTATAATGTGTGTTCAATTTTTTGATATGTTCCAAATGTGCTTTAAAAATACACATTCTCTAATTTTTAGGAGCAGTATTCATAAATATTTATTGACAGGCTTACAGATTGTATTATTAAATAATACCAATATTTAATTTACCTTTGCTGCTGCTAAGGCATTTCAGTCGAGCCCGACTCTGTGCGGCCCGATAGACGGCAGCCCACCAGGCTCACCCGTCCCTGGGATTCTCCAGGCAAGAACACTGGAGTGGGCTGCCATTTCCTTCTCCGATTTACCTTTACCGAGAAGGCAATGGCAACCCACTCCAGTACTCTTTTGCCTGGAAAATGCCATGGACGGAGGAGACTGGTGGGCTGTAGTCCATGGGGTCGCTAAGAGTCTGGCACGACTGAACAACTTCACTCACTTTTCATTTTCATGCATAGGAGAAGGAAATGGCAACCCATTCCAGTGTTCTTGCCTGGAGAACCCCAGGGACGGGGGAGCCTGGTGGGCTGTCGTCTATGGGGTCGTACAGAGTCGGACATGACTGAAGCGACTTAGTAGCAGCAGCAGCATTACTAAAATAGCTATGTTAAAATCTCCCATTGTGAGTGTGGATTTATCAATCTCCTCTCATGACTCTCTCAATTTTTGCTTTAGCTTTTTGAGCCTGTGTTATTAGAGGCATATCAGTTTGGAATTTTCTTATAATATTTTTTAGCATGATGTATTGCTTTTCTGCATCTCTTAAAATGCTTTTAAAACTGATAATGCTTTTTCTTTAAAATCATTCTTAAGTTAATATTTGAAGATAATCTATCTTCTTTATGGGTTTCCCTGGTGGCTCAGACAGTATCAAATCTGACTGCATTGCAGGAGACCTGGGTTTGATCCCTGGGTGGGAAGAAGATCCCGTGGAGAAGGGAATGGCACCCAATGCAGTATTCTCACCTGGGGAATTTCATGGACAGAGGAGCCTGGTGGGCTACAGTCCATGGGGTTGTGAAGAGTTAGACATAACTGACCAACTCACACATACACACACACACACACACACACACACACACACACACACACATCTTCTTTATCATTACTTCTAAGATTGACCTTTACCTTTGGTATTTTGGAGTGTTACTAGAGGTCAAGGTATGGATTACTATTCATTTGTCCTTCGAGGAAATTATTTTGTTTCCTTAATTTAAGAATTAATTTCTTGGGTCTCTTTTGGAATTGTTTCATTCTTATTTTTGAAAATTACCTTTTTTAAAATTATCTTTACTCTCTTTTTTTTTTTTCAGAAATGCCACTAATGGATTCTACATATACCTTAACTTCTTTTTTATAATTTTTATTTCTTTATTTCTCTGAACTTCATTCTGTGTAATTATATTTATTTTCCAGTTTTCACTGTTTGTATCATTATGTTCAACCTATTTACTAAATTTTTCATTTCAGGGACTTTAGATTTTTATTTCTAAAAGTATCGTTTGGCTCTTTTTCTACTGGTATTTTGTTTATGATACCTCATACATTTTTAGACTCTTGACTCTTTTCTGCCTTCAATCATTTTAAATATCCTTATTTGATACTCCCTTTCAATTTTTGTTCTATTACCTGAAGTTCATTAGATTCTAGTCCTGCTATTTATTGAGCAGGTTTTATAATTACTTTTATCATAGCATAACCTTTCCCTGGGAATATCCTTTGTGACCTTTTTGGAGAATTGTATCTTAAGAATGAGTTTTATATTACTTCTCCTAGGACCTACCTTGGCTATTACTGTCCAAGTATCAATTTTTAAGTTAAATTCTTCATTTAAGGGTTATCAAAGAACGAGAGTGTATAATGTCTAGGCAAACACAAAGTTTCTGGTTGTCCATCTAAGCCAATGAGTAACTTTTCTCTGGTCTATCCTTTTATAAAGAGTACAGTTCTTTGAGGAGCTTGACCTTATTATATGAGGAGGGGATGCTAAGTTTCAACTCTCTGCCTCAAACAGAGTTAAGAACTGTAGGCATAAAAACTCATGCCTCTAGGTCACAAATCCTGTGGTTCCGACTAGTATGTTCATTCCTAGTGCACCGGCAATGTAACTAAACTTGCTAACCATTCTGATATTCCATTTCCTCTTTCTTTCCAGCTAGGGCTTTAAAATTTATCTCTATTTGAATTCAGATAAAATTTATCACTATATGAACATCTATTATCTATGGTACATCATCATGATGTTGTGAAAATGAGGAAAGCCATTGTGAACTGATATGGAATGATTTCCAGAACAAATTGTCAAATAAAAGAACAAGGTACAAAATAAAACACATATTATGCTATGTTTTATACAAGAAAAAACAAAAAAAAATTATCAATAATTTTGTATGTGTACATGTGGGCTTTTATTTTTGCTAAAGGAAACATAGGATGGATAATTCAGATTCTGACTAAAAATGGTTTCATCTACGGGAGTAAGTAGTCACATGGAAAAATGACTAGGGATTGTAGTGAGATATCTCCAGCATATGTTTTTTATATAGTTTTGACCTTCAAAATGTGCAAATGTTTTACATGCTCAAAAATCACAGTAAATAAAAAAGATAAAAGGGCCAACTCTAAAATTTAATGTATGCAGAAATAAATGAAGCTAACTATATTTCAAACTGATAATATAATCACACAGATAAAATAATCCAAATAGATGTTTACACACAATAATCTAATTGTATACCCTTAATAGGTTATAGTCTAAGCTTAAAAAGAATTGCAAAGAAACCTTGAACTTTAGTTAGAAGGTTTGTTTTGATAATAGTATTGGTGTTGTAAATATAAAACAATTTTGCATGTATTATAGAATAAAACAAATTAAAAAATGCATTGATATTATTAGAAGTCAGCATTCTAACTGCAGAAGGAGATATACATGTGAATGAAGAGACATAAGAAAGGATCTTATAACACTGCATCTGAAAGTATCAATATGAATTTGTAATTTATAACTCTTAATTCTTAGCTCCACCCACTGAAAGGATTAAGAAGCAGGGATATCCAGCAGTAATGAGCACATTAAGTTCCCACTTTCCAAATATTTTCCCCCCACTATGTTCTATGCTTGTGTGGATATAAAGTTAGAAAAATATGTGCTGAAGAGTTTCCAATGACAATGAAACAAGGAGAGTTGTCAGTAAGCAGATTGAGAAAAAGAAGGTAACCTCTTTGTATAGACTGACTTGTTTCCATAACCAAGAACTCCTTTTGCAATCTGCAAATTCTAATGAAGTGAATAATAACAGCACGTACAAAATGAAAGGAGAAACGTGCATGTGTTTTTTTAAGCAAGGAAGCAAAATAAACCTTGTTCTTTTTTATTTTAAACTTTTACTAAATATATTTCAAACTAAATTGAAATATACTTATGTTAATGAGTTATTTCATGCCATTTAAAAACATACAAAGGCAATCTCTTCTATTCCGCCTTCTCTATGCCTGCTTCTTTGAAGTTACAAGTAACCATCATGGTGTATATCTCAATATGTCTTTTTCTCAGTCATACAAATGTCTAGGATTTACTATTTTACAGTGTCTGATTGGGGTATAATTTAATTTTGCTTCTACATAGATAAACAGTTGTGGCTGGCACCATTTATTAAAAAATTATTTCTCTAAAGACATCTTTTAATAAATAAATGCCTGAGCCTTTTTCCTCATGATGAGACAGCTCAGCCTATAGGGAAGAAAGCCCTCACAGCTATCTCTGATATTCTGTATTGTTGATGCCAATACTCAGATACTGGCTGGGAATAGTGTACCTGAGTGAGCTAGATGGTAGTGTGGCCTTTAGAGTGTGGTGCCAGGTAAAGCCTGTATTACTACTTTTTTAATTGGAGTATAATTGCTTTACAATGTTCAGTCTCTGCTGTACAGTAATGTGAATCAGCTATATGCATACATGTCTCCCCTCCCTCTTGAGCCTTCCAGCCCCAGCCCCTCATCCATTTGAAAGGCAGGAATAGAGACACAGACAAAGAGAACAGACTTGTAAACACAGAGGTGGAAGGAAAGGGTGGGACGCATTGAGAGAATAGCATTGACGTATATACACTACTGTGTGTCCATGTAAAATAGCTAGTGGGAACCTGTTGTATGGTCTGTGATAAGCCTTTATTTTTTTGTAAGTAATTTGTTCTCTCTCCATAAAAAGTGTAAGACTGTCTCTTTATCCCCGAGATTCAGTCATTTTATAAGAATATGTCTATGAAAGTATCTTATGAGTCTTGCTTGGAAAATCCTTTAATATTGCAAACTCAGTTCTTTAGTACAGGGAAATTTTAGGCTAAAATATGAGCAGGTTCTTCCTGTAAAAGCTTTCTATTGCTGTGTAACAAATTGGCACACACTTAAACATTTTAAAAATATACATTTATTATCTCAGTTTCTGTGAGTCAGGAGTCTGGGTCCTGTGCAAGGCAGCAACTGAAGTCTCAGCTGGGGCTGTGGTCTCATTCAAGACTAGTTGTCCACTTCCTCACTCGTGTGATTTTATTGGAGGCATTTGATTCCTTGTGGTTGTAGGAAGGAGAGTTTCACTTTTTTTTCTAGCTATTGGCTGGACGTCACTCTCAGCTCCTGGAACCCCCACCCTCACCTCTGGTTCCCTGACATGTGACCCTCTCCATAGGCAGCTCACTGCATGGCAGTTTGCTTCTTCAGAGCCACCAAAGGAGAGAATCTGTTAGAGCAAATCTGTTGGCAAGTGAAATCTTAGAAGTTGCAAATCCTCACCTTTGGCCTTTTCTGTTCTTTAAAATTAAGTAACAGGTCTTACCCACCCTTAGGGAGAGAGGATTATACAACCTGAGAACAGAAGAATCAGGGATAATAGTTGGGGGGTGTGGGGGGTGGTGCGCAGTCATCTTAGAGTCTCACACCTCCTATAGTACAAGAATTGATTTATTTGTGTGTTTATTTTGTATTTTATAACTAATACTGCATGGTAGCTGGGTAGGAGGTTAACTCATAGCTGAGTTCACATTTCAGTTCGAATATTTCAACTCTGTATAATCTTGAGCTATTTTCAAAATCTTTGTGTCTCAATTTCCTCAAAAGTAAAATCATAATGGTAAGAGTGTCCACCTCATGGAATCCTCTAAGGATTACATAAATTAATAATTTTAAAGCACTTAGTACAGTGTTTGAAATATATTATTCTCATTAATCTGTGTATATATAACATAAATACATAATAGAAAATATTTAAAGATAATTTTTTAGATGCAAATAAATAAAGTTCTAAAGAGTTTTTCTCACTCTCAAGGAGATGGTTTTATATGCCTCTGATGTCCACAGATTCCACTTTGAAGTCTACTGTATCAGCTACCATGCAGGCTGTGATATCCTGACAAAATCCCATTCGTGAAGAATAATAGCCATTCATTTATATGAAATCACAGGGTTCTAAAGCTGGAAAAAGTCTTCAGAACCGTTTTCCCCAAACTCTCCCGTTTTAAAGATAAGGAATCAGAAATCCAGAGAAGTTAAATGTTGTACCAAAGATTACATGGCTCCAGGGTATCAAAAGAAGAAGGAATCTCCCTTGGAGCTCAAAGCAAGAAACCATGAGAAAAAAAGACAGTCCTATTCACCAGCCTGCAGTAAAACGATCTATATGAAATTCAGCACTGTCATATGTACTGCAATGTTCCTGAAAATATTTTACCAATTTTGATAATAGCCATTTTAGATATACTAATGTCTGACTTCTATACTCAGTAAGAAACACAGTTTCTAGAAAACCCAGAAAAGATGGATTGATAGGTATAAGACATATTTTTTGGGGATAATCCCCATTAAAAGAGAATAATTAAATACTACTCAATCATAGTAAGATGATAGATAATGTACTAATATTATGTGAGTCCGATGGGCATTGTCAAATGATTGGAGTCCCCGTTTAGGGTCCCACATAATTATACTTCTTATCATGGCAGAGGCGTTGGTGCCTTTTGTTAATCAGTATCACTCTCAACCACTGTGGGACATTCAGCCAATCAGACCGCTCAGTTACTGTGGGTTGAATGGTCTTGACCTCATGAATATGAATAGAGAATACACACAATAGCGCAGTACTTTTAATGACAATGAAACTGCCACGAGGGATGAAAGAAAGTGTGGATTTAAAAAAATAATTAAAATTGCAATGAGAAAAATCATAATTAGCTGTGAGGATTACATGTATTTGTTCAAATGTTTCTCACTTGCCTTTTGGACAAAGAGGCAGAATAAATCATTTTATACTTCATTTCCTCTAGATATGGCTGTCCCAACTGCTGACAGCTGGACCTAGCTTGCATTTAAATAATATAAAGATCTATGTAAATATTTGGAAAACAGAAGCAGAAGGATGAGAGTTCAGGCTCTTAAACCAAGTGTCACGAAGTTTAACTGGATATATAAAACTTGAATGGTGCCTGGTTACTATGTCACGGTTCAAAGGCATCACGATGTAAAGGGTGTCAGTCAAAACCCTTGGAAATGTGGCTCTAAATAACAGTGTGAAGGAAGAGAAGATATAAAATGTGTAATATTTACTTACTTAGTCCTCTTATTCCACTTTCACCTCTTCTGAAAAGTGCCATGCTTTTGCTTACAAAGACACACAAAAAAAGCAGAACAAAATAACATAAATTAGAATTGATTGAGAAATATAAAAGGAATACAAGAGTCATGTCATAAATGAAGACATGGATGAAGTCAAAACACAAACATACATATGATGAAATTTTACATGCAAGGGGTTTTTATGATCTACATTCATTCATGAAGTCCCCTTTCGTTAACAGAGTTGCATAAGGAAAGCAAATTATGCCTGAAGATATTCACTAATGAGTGCCCACTCTGAAAAACGGTCTCCTTGTTTACCCCTAGCATCTACCCTCACCAGGTGAATCCTCATCTCTTCCTGATGATTGCAATTGTTCAATGAAAACAGAGTACTTTGTGTAGTGAACTTACAAATCTTGAAAAAAGATGCAGGACTTCAGGAAGTAGGTGAAAGTCAGAATAGATAACCTCTCGAATTACAAGCCAGTGGCAAATGAGAGTCTGGCAGAGTTAGGTTAGTTAACAACTAAATAAGGGGAAGTGGATGAGGAAGACATCACTGGTGTACACTTCAAAAGCGAAAGATTTGAATATCAAAGGATTAAGAAAGGCCCTTGGGAAAATCGATGAAGCTCTTGAATATTTCTGCAGAAATGACCTTCTACATCTTACTATGAAAGTCAAATGTGAAAGATGTCTTACTAAGCTATCATATAATGTTATCAGAATAAAATGCCAAGTAGATCATCAGCATAACCTTTGGGTTTTGTTTAATAAATCAGTGCATAGTGTCTAAGTATGTTAAATTTAGACAGCATAAAATTTTATAATTTTAATTTTGCTTTTTGAGATAAAATTTCTACCAACCCTGTCTCCCCACCACTCTCCCATCCCCATTCCCTGATCAGTGACCAAGGTCGTTTACTAGAAAATTTTGGTCTCTGATTTAAAAGGTCTTTGTTTTAGTATTAATTATTGCTAATAATAAGTACCTTACATGCTTGTAAGAGTGGTAGCTATCTTTCAGTAGCAAAATCTAGGGGCAAATCACAATGAGTTATATGATTCATAATATCCTTGAGATAAAAACAAGTCAGATGCTCAGCTTTGAAAAGGCACATTTATTTCTGGGACCAAGCCTGGAACCACACAACCAAGATGCAGTGAAATGCAAAAACCTCATGATTTCCATAGGCTGATGCTTTCATTGTAGCTCATAATATTAGCTAATGGCTCCTCACCAGAGCCTAGTTATTAGGTAGATAAGTTTTATTCAACACTAAAGTGTTTTTGCCTGAATGACTAACACTTAAATAATCTAGTTTAATTCAAGAATAAATATTAAAATTTGTAAACAATGCTTCCTAGAATGTTTTCCAGGCGTGCTGGTTCTGAAAACGTCTCCAGAACAAAAAGGGCATGGGGAAAATGATCTATAATTAAACAAGTTTGGAAAAGACTACATATTATTCATGGAGATTCCCGAGGTACTTTTTGTAGCATGGTGTCAAGATTTCACACTGAGTTTTATCCTGGATTTTATCCTGGATTACCTACTTATTAGCTATTACCTGGGGCATGTTATTAGCCTCTTCACACCTCAGTGTCCTCATCTGCAAAATGGGAATAAAAATAACTGTACTTTCTACATGGGGTTGCTGTTTCAGTTAATTAATCATGCAGAGTGCCTGATATCACCAACTGCTATGTAAGTAGCAGCTATATATTTGCTCTGCATAGAAAACAGCTTAACATTATTGGATTCTATGTTTCACACAATATCTGGTTACAGAAGCTTCCTTTCTTTCTGAGAACAGCTATTAACATGTTGAAAATAAGCTCTAAAAAAGTTCCAAAATTTTAATTTTAAAATAAATATGCATATCACAGTCATTTGTAAAACTTTTTTAAAAAAAGAAAATACCTACCCACTTCTCCGAATGGAGATACCTGACTCAGTGATGTGGAGTGGGCACAATTATCTGAATTTTGGGAATTTCCCTAAAGAAGCAGAACGTGGTTCTGAACCATCACTGGGAGTGGTGGTTTTCCAGGTGGGGTGCCTGGATCAGCATCAGTATCAGCATCAGCATCACCTGGGACTTGGTGTAAATGCACATTCTTGGTGCCTTCCTCAGACATAGAGCTGAGAAACTGTTGTGGGACCAGTGATCACCTCTGGTGATTTGTTTGAAAATCAGTGTGGATAAAGAGCCTCTTGATGAAAGTGAAAGAGGAGAGTGAAAAAGTTGGCTTAAAGCTCAACATTCAGAAAATGAAGATCATGGCATCTGGTCCCATCACTTCATGGCAAATAGATGGGGAAACAGTGGAAACCATGGCTAACTTTATTTTGGGGGGCTCCAAAATCACTGCAGATGGTGAGTGCAGCCATGAAATTAAACGACACTTACTCCTTGGAAGGAAAGTTATGACCAACCTAGATGGCATATTCAAAAGCAGAGACATCACTTTGCCAACAAAGGTCCATGTAATCAAGGCTATGGTTTTTCCAGTAGTCATGGATGGATGTGAGAGTTGGACTATAAAGAAAGTTGAGTGCCAAAGAATTGATGCTTTTGAACTGTGTTGTTGGAGAAGACTCTTGAGAGTCCCTTGGACTGCAAAGAGATCAAACCAGTCCATCCTAAAGATCAGTCTGGAATATTCATTGGAAGGACTGATACTGAAGCTGAAACTCCAATACTCTGGCCACCTGATGCGAAGAGCTGACTCATTTGAAAAGACCCTAATGCTGGGAAAGATTGAAGGCAGGAGAAGGGGACGACAGAGGATGAGATGGCGGATGGCATCACTGACTCAATGGACAGGAGTTTGAGTTGACTCCAGGAGTTGGTGATGGACAGGGAGGCCTGGTGTGCTGCAGTCCATGGGGTCACAAAGAGTCGGACATGACTGAATGACTGAACTGAACTGAACAGCTGTGGGGGCATGAGTGACTGACTGCACTTCAATCATACCTGCACTGAACTTCTCTTTGCTGAGGTTTAGAGATGTGATCGATTTCACTGGGTCTGAGGTTATCACTGTGAAAAACAAAGAAAATCATCCTTCTATCTTGTCAATTAAATCTAGAGCCAATGGTTTTAGAAATCAACTGAGCCTGGATCAAAATTAACATTGGATCTACAAGGATCTACATCTACAAAGAAGGCCACCTGGTGTGGTTTTTTTATGCTGCCAGCTTAGCTAACTAGAACCTTGTATCCAAGAACCCATTCCCAGAGTATCTGGGTTAGGACAGGACTCAAGAAAAATGTGCTTAAGGTTGGGAAGATGGATGTGAAGCAGTAACCATGGCTCTTAGAGGTCAATGTAAGGTGTCAGGTGCTGTTAAAGTCCTTGGATATGGTGACCTGTTGTTGGTCTACCTTGTTGGCAAAGACCAACACCAATGTTCACAACTGTGCTTCCTCCTGAATCTCCTCCTTCATCTTCTCCAGGCCTGGACCAGATGTGTGTGCAGCTCCCCAGGGAAGATCTTGAGCATCTTCTGTAGTCATCCACATCACTGGGGTTAAATATGTGGGTCCCTATTTCTCCCCACTTTCTTCTGCTTCATGCACTTATTGTCTGTCTTGCTGACCTGCCCTGATGTGAGGCACCCCGGCCAAGGTATAAGAAGCTGCTGTTCATACAGGCCTTGATCAGCCCCCTTGGTGGTTGTTGTTTAGTCAATTGTCTTTGATCTCTCAACCACCTCCTTCCAGACTTGGACTTCCCAAATGAAATCACTGAACTTTTACACAGAATTGTGTGCTGGGTGTATAACTGTGTGTATGTGTGTGTTTTCTTGTATTCAATACAATTCTTGTATTGAACCCAGGGATCAAACCCAGGTCTCCCACATTGCAGGTGGATTCTTTACCAATGTAGCCACCAAGGAAGCCCAATAAAACTCTATTAGGCAAAGAATTTCATATCCTACAAAAAAGTTGCAATGAGATTAGCTATTGACAAACATTCAAGATAGAAATCTGCTCTACAAACTTATGGTTCCCAGCAGGGAAGGATGGGGAGAAAGGATAATTAAGGAGTTTAGACATGTTCAGTTCAGTTCAGTCTCTCAGTCCTGTCCGACTCTTTGCGACCCCATGAATTGCAGCACGCCAGGCCTGCTGTCCTTCACCATCTCCCGGAGTTCACTCACACTCATATCCATCATGTCCATGATGCCATCCAGCCATCTCATCCTGGGTCGTCCCCTACTCCTCCTGCCCCCAATCCCTCCCAGCATCAGAGTCTTTTCCAGTGAGTCAACTCTTCGCTTGAGGTGGCCAAAGTACTGGAGTTTCAGCTTCAGCATCATTCCTTCCAAAGAAATCCCAGGGTTGATCTCCTTCAGAATGGACTGGTTGGATCTCCTTGCAGTCCAAGGGACTCTCAAGAGTCTTCTCCAACACCACAGTTCAAAAGTATCAATTCTTTGGTGCTCAGCCTTCTTCACAGTCCAACTCTCACATCCATACATGACCACAGGACAAACCATAGCCTTGACTAGATGGACCTTAGTTGGCAAAGTAATGTCTCTGCTTTTGAATATACTATCTAGGTTGCTCATAACTTTTCTTCCAAGGAGTAAGTGTCTTTTAATTTCATGGCTGCACTCACCATCTGCAGTGATTTTGGAGCCCCAAAAAATAAAGTCTGACACTGTTTCTACCGTTTCCCCGTCTATTTCCCATGAAGTGTACACACTGCTATTCTTAGAATGGATAACCAACAAGGATCTACTGTACAGCACAGGGAGCTCTGCTCAATGTTATGTGGTAGCCTGGATGGAAAGGGTGTTTGGGGGACAATGGGTCCATGTATATGTATGGCTGAGTCCCTCCGCTGTCCACCTGAAACTATCATATCATTGGTGATTAGCTATACTCCAATGTAAAATAAAAAGTAAAAAAAAAAAAAAAAAAAAAAAAAAAACCTAAAAACTAAAAACAGAAAGAAAAAAAAAGAAAGTGCTCTGAACTAAAGCAGGAATAATAAAGAAATTTTGAAAGTGTTAGTCACTTAGTGGTGTCCAACCTTCTGTGACCCTCTGGACTGTAGCCCACCAGGCTCCTCTGCCCATGGAATTCTCCAGGCAAGGATACTGGAGTGGGTTGCCATTCCCTTCTCTGGGGGATCTTCCCAACCCAGGGATCCAACTCAGGTCTTCTGCATTGCAGGCAGAGTCTTTACCATCTGAGCCACCAGGGAAGTGCTTAGCCTTATTGGTAGAACTACTAATAAAAACTGAGCTATGATGGGTGTTTGCTTTGTGTCAAGTCTTGTGCTAAATCATAGATCATCATTCAGTCCTGACAATCCTATCACATTGGTACTCTCATTTCCCCCATTTTATGTATGAGGAAACTGAGGCTCAGACAGGTTCCAGAGCAGACTAGTCTTTATCTTTTAGGGATGTTTTGTTAGGCTTCCTCCCAACCAGAGGAGAAGACAGATCTGATGCATGCAGTAAACCCCATTGCTTCAACTCCACATATTAATTAAATAAATGTATCATAATTTGCCCATTCTTTGACATTTTTCTTTTCTTATTGTGAAAGTAAAATATTTATTGGAGGAAAATTGGACAATTCATGTAAGTGTAAAGAAGTGAATAAAATAACCCAGAATCCCATCAATTAGGTAATTTCTTTTAAAATGACTTTCTACTACTTCTATTTCCTATAAAAATAAAATCCATTTTTATAGGTTTTCCACTTCCACCACTTCTCATTTTAAATACATGTCTGTTTCTATTAAACATAAGATGATCTCAATTTCAGTTTTATGTAAGAGGGGACTCTTTGGTGCAAATAGAATTGTCTAATATTTGAAATGCGTTCATTTCATTAATGGTTGACATGCCAAGAAAAGAGCTTAAAACAATAAAAATGTGGTGGTGGAGGCTGCCTTTAATGGTCTCTGATCAGTTTTTATTTGCCTTCTGAAAAAATCTTTTACACTATTTTATTGTGATGCCATGAAGTCATTGAGGCCAAGATTTACTGTTGTTAATATGCCCTTCAGTATAAGTATAAAAGGCTTATGAGGCTCCTTCTGACATAAAACTCCCATGGGCTCCTGGTCTCTCCTTCATAAATGGTTCCTTTATAAGAGAATCTAACCAGCAGGTCAGTGAATGGCAATAGTGAACATGAAAAAAATTTTTTTTTGCCTTTCTTTGTGTTTTCAAGTGCTATAAATAAAGGTGGGTTCTGAGTGTATAAATCATCTTTCATTGAGAATTTCCACCCCTTACTCCATAATCTTGTGAATGATAAACTCAACAGTTTCATGGTGGCACTGTGCAATTATCTAAGAGAAGAGTGAGAGTTGACCTGCCGTGTGGGTAGCACTCACTGGGTCAATGAATTAGGTGAGTGCAAATGCTTTCAATGAGAGATTCAGGACCAAACCAGGCTGTCTCATTGTATCAGTCTATAGGAAGCTAAAAAATGAAAAGAGTCCAGCAGAAGAAATATAAAGCCAACAATTTTAAAGAAAACACGAAGATGATTCTGCTTATATGCGATATTTTAAAATCACCAAACTCATAGAAGCAGAGAGTACAAGAATGATTGTCAGGAGATGGGGGGGAGAGGGAAATAGAATTGTCAAAAGGGTACAAAGTTGGAATTATGCAAGAGGAGTAAGTTCTAGAAATCTGCTCTAGAGCCGGTGGTTAAAACCCCAGTGATGTGCAAATATTATGTGTTTCAGTCAGTCAGTTCAGTTCAGTCACTCAGTCATGCCTGACTCTTTGTGACCCCGTGAATTGCAACACTCTGCCCATCACCAACTCCTGGAGCTCATTAAAACTCATCTAGTCGGTGATGCCACCCAGCCATCTCATCCTCTGTCATCCCCTTTTCCTCATGCCCCCAATCCCTCCCAGCATCAGAGTCTTTTCCAGTGAGTCAACTCTTCGCATGAGGTGGCCAAAGGACTGGAGTTTCAGCTTTAACATCATTCCTTCCAAAGAACACCCAGGGTTGATCTCCTTCAGAATGGACTGGTTGGATCTCCTTGCAGTCCAAGGGACTCTCAAGAGTCTTCTCCAACACCACAGTTCAAAAGCATCAATTATTCGGTGCTCAGCTTTCTTCACAGTCCAATTCTCACAACCATACATGACCACTGGAAAAACCATAGCCTTGACTAGATGGACCTTCGTTGGCAAAGTAATGTCTCTGCTTTAGAATATGCTGTCTAGGTTGGTCATAACTTTTCTTCCAAGGAGTAAGCATCTTTTAATTTCATGGCTACAGTCACCATCTGCAGTGATTTTGGAGCCCCCCCCCACGCCCCCGCCAAAAAAAACTAAAGTCTTGACAGTTTCCACTGTTTCCCCATCTATTTCCCCTGAAGTGATGGGACCAGATACCATGATCTCCGTTTTCCGAATGTTGAGCTTTAAGCCAACTTTTTCATTCTCCTCTTTCACTTTCATCAAGAGGCTTTTTAGTTCCTCTTCACTTTCTGCCATAAGGGTGGTGCCATCTGCATATCTGAGGTTATTGATATTTCTCCCGGCAATCTTGATTCCAGCTTGTGTTTCTTCCAGTCCAGCGTTTCTCATGATGTACTCTGCATAGAAGTTAAATAAGCAGGGTGACAATATACAGCCTTGATGTACTCCTTTTCCTATGTTCCATGTCCAGTTCTAACTGTTGCTTCCTGACCTGCACATAGGTTTCTCAAGAAGCAGGTCAGGTGGTCTGGTATTCCCATCTCTTTCAGAATTTTCCACAGTTTATTGTGATCCACACAGTCAAAGGCTTTGGCATAGTCAATAAAGCAGACATAGATGTTTTTCTGGAACTCTCTTGCTTTTTCCATGATCCAGCGGATGTTGGCAATTTGATATCTGGTTCCTCTGCCTTTTCTAAGACCAGCTTGAACGTCAGGAATTTCACGGTTCACGTATTGCTGAAGCCTGGCTTGGAGAATTTAGAGCATTACTTTACTAGCATGTGAGATGAGTGCAATTGTGTGGTAGTTTGAGCATTCTTTGCATTGCCTTTCTTTGGGATTGGAATGAAAACTGACCTTTTCCAGTCCTGTGGCCACTGCTGAGTTTTCCAAATTTGCTGGCATATTGAGTGCAGCACTTGGACAGCATCATCTTTCAGGATTTGAAATAGCTCCACTGGAATTCCATCACCTCTTTATTTGATTGTTAAGCAAGACAGAAAGGGCTCTCCAGATTGTGCTAGTGGTAAAGAACTTGCCTGACAATGCAGGAGATGTAAGAGATGTAGGTTTGATCCCTGAGTGTGGAAGATCCTCTGGAGGAGGAAATGGCAACCGTCTCCAGTATTCTTGCCTGGAGAATCCCACAGACAGAGAAGTCTGGTGGGTTATAGTGCATAGGATCACAAGGAGTTGGACATGACTGAAGTGACTTAGCACGCATGCATAGCACGCAGGAGAGAAAGGAAAAAAGACATGACTTCGGTTTTTAAATAGTTCTTATGTTTAATTTCAAATTAAAAATAAACTCTTATTGCCAAAAATTTTTTTAAATAAAACCTTGTTACCTTGGTAGATCTCCAACCAAGTGTTCTTACTTGCACACATACACACACATACAACGAAAGGGAACACAAGAAATCTTTTGGTGGAGATAGGCATAACTTTTACCTTGTTTGCAGTGATGGTATCACAAGTCTATGCATATATCTAAGCACCTCAAAATGTATTAAATAGATACAACTTTTTGCATACTGAGTATACACAATTTAACAAAGTTGGAAAAACTCTCAATTCTCTTCTGTGCTCAAAGACAAGAGCCATACTAAATCCATATTGGTTTGACCAATGTGATTTTCTTGAGGCCTCTTTTCTCATTATTGGTTTTGATCTTACTCCAGTGAGCATCTCTACTCAAGCTTATTCAAGTCAGATAATCTGTAGAGTCTAAAAACAGTATGTTGTACAGTTTGTATACTAAGACTTTATTGATTTGGATTTAATGACACCAATACAGAGATATCTTTTTTTTTTCCTAGGCATTTAGCTTTTAGTTAGTGGAAACTTTATGCTTTGGGAAATTTCAGCTTTGATTATGATGTTTGATGCTATGATAGGGAGTTATTTAGAGAATCTGACATATATGTAATCCTTATCAAGCATAACTTTTTCTTAAAAAGTAACTCTATTAAAATAATTGAAACCCTTGAAGAACATAATTGAAGACCACAAAAAAAGCATAATTCAAAGAAGTAAGAAAAGCTAGGTACAATTAGGTGTCATGAATTAACCCACATCTCCTCTGGGAGGCCTCCACATCACCTGAGTTATGGCTGAAATTGCTTTGATCAGTTGCACAGCCCAGGAAGCCTGAAACGCTGTACTTGTTCTTTATGTATATGCTCCTGTCTCCTCTGCCTCTAGGACTCTGCTTTCCTCTTGAGCTGTTTTTCTTCCTCATTATTTCTTCTTCAAAGTGAAATCTAGACTCACTATTGGTCTCTAGAACAAAAATAAAGTCACTTCCAAAGATCTTCCTGTTCAGTAAATTTTATTAAACATCAAGGGGTGCCAGGAAGGTGTATTTTCAGCCCATAAACCTGGCTTTGGACTCCATCTCTCCTCTTCTCTTTCCTCTCTTGTTTTCTCCCTCCTAAATGCTCATTTCATTTTGTGGAGCAATTTTCCTCTTTTTTCTAAAGTCGGGGTACACTGACACCAATGCCTCACATGGGACAGGAAGTAAAAGATAGAGTGAAAGGAAAATAAGTGTTCACTTTCTACCTTGTGCCCTAAATCAATGTATTTTTCCAAATAAGCTAGTTTTCTCTTGAAGTTATTTTTTATTGTCATTTATAGTATGGTTTATAGTTTTTTAAATGCATAAATCTTAAGTATATAGCCTGATGAATTTTGACAAATTTATCTGATGGCTACCTGAGTAACTATCCCATTGTTATTCAACATGTATCAGTAGTTTTTCCTTTTTATTATTAAGTAGAATTCCATGGTATGGATATGTTATACATCATGCAATTGATGGGCCTTTGAGTTGTTTCCAGGTTTCTTTTATTTCGAAAAGTCTTACCTGAGCATTCTTGAACAATTCTCATCATAGACATGATTTTATTTCTCTTGAGTAAATACCTAAGAGTGCAATTGTTGGGCTGTGGGGTAGGTGTTATGTTTAACTTTATAGGACCCCACCAAGCAGGTTTCAAGATGCTTTTACCATTTTACCTTCACACCAGCAGTCTAAGGAAGGACTGTTTCTTATTCACCAGCATTGTACATTGTCAGTCCTTTTAACTTTGGTCTTCTAGTGTGCGTACAGTTGTGTATATACGTGTGTGTGCTCAGTTGTGTCTGATGCTTTGTGACCCCATGGACTGTAGCCTGCCAGGCTCCTTTGTCCATGGAATTTTCCGGGCAAGAATACTAGAGTGGGTTGCCATTTCCTACTCCAGGGGATCTTCCTGACCCAGGGATGGAACCCGAGTCTCCTGCATCTCCTGCATTGGCAGGGAGATTGGATTCTTTACCACTGTGCCATCTGGGAAGCCCTATTGTGTAGCACTGTGGTTTGAGGACAAGTTCTGATGCTATTAAGGTAGTCACATTTTCTCTACCTGATACAAACCAAATTTCAAGTGTTATTAATCGTTGCTTAGCATAACCTTATTATTCTCCAGTTTCATAAGCAAGTAATTTACTGGAAAATTTCTTTTTATCTTGAGTTTATTGGTGGTGTTGTTCATGGCTCTGAAATCACTAGTTTTGAGCCAAAAGCCCCACCTATAATACTCCCTGTTCTTTTTACATGACATTAAATTTATTAGATAAATTAATATTTAAAGCATGGCATATAGGAAGCATTCAATAAATAAAGTATAGATAGTTAATTTATAATTTTGTGTTAGTTTCAGATGTATGACAAAGTGTTTCAGTTATACATATATGCATATGCATGTATATATATTCTTTTTCTTTTCCATTATAAGTAATTACAAGATGCTGAATATATTTCCTGGGCTATATAGTAGATCCTTGTTTATTTCTTTTACATATAGTAGTGCATATATGTTAATCTCAAACTCCTGATTTATCTGTCCTCTCCATAGCCAATTTATACTTCCTGTTTAAAATTTTATTTTTAGAAAATCCTTTTCTTTTAGAGATTTTTACCAAGCCAATTACAAATGAAATGGTATGACAAATGAGATTTGCTTCAAAACAGTGCAGTGGGGCAACATTCTGTAATGGCTGTCTATAGACAAGGCAAGATTAGACATGAATTCCTAATTGAGGAATATGAGATTAGGTACATGGGGATTCTATTTTTATTTATATCTGAAATTTTCTTCATGAAAAGTTAAATTATGTTTTTCAATTTTGACCATCGATTCTCTACCTTATTTCACCAATGATTTTTGATATTTAATAAGGATCTTTACTATAAAATGGGAAAATATAAGTGGATAAAAATCATGGATCACTAAATACAAATGACTTGGGCCCTTCTCAGGTGGCACAAATGGTAAAGAACCTGCCTGCCAATGCAGGAGATATAAGAGACACAGGTTCAATCCCGGGGTCGGGAAGATCCCCTGGAGAAAGAAGGAAATGGCAATCCACTCCAGTATTCTCTGGGAAATTCCATGAACAGAAGAGAAATACAAATAGGAAGGCAGGAAGTGGAATTGAGTAGACGGTTGTGGCTAGAAGTGTCAGGAGAAGCAATTGCAGAAAATGGGTTATGTTACTAAACAATATCATAAGCAAATATCCCCAAATGGAATAGGCGAATAGCTTTTAACATGCTCCCTACAGTTGGCAGGTGGAAGGGCTACTGTGCTGGGACTGGGACTAGAGCCCCAGAAGAGGGCTAGGATTAGGGAAGGGAAGATGGGGTGGTGTGGGGAGGAGTGGGTAGAAGCAGAATATAGATGTGCAGGGCCTAGAGAACCACACTGTTGAAGGTGAGATAGGAATACTGGTTCCCATTTTCTGGTGATAAAGCCCAGAAGCAAGAATGATCAGTTTTGCATTTCACAAGGGAAAAGTATATCTGTTCTCTAAGGAAAGCATAGTCTTTCCTAACATATAGGTATATGTTGTGCTTAGTCACTCAGTTGTGTCCAACTCTTTGTGACCCCATGGACTGTAGCCTGCTAGGCTCCCCTGTCCCTGGGAATTCTTCAGGCAAGAATACTAGAGTGGGTTGACATGCCCTCCTTACATAGGTATATTCATGGATATAATTATAGACATATGAATGTGTATATGTGTGCATGCTGCTGCTGCTGCTGCTGCTAAGTCGCTTCAGTCATGTCTGACTCTGTGAGACTCCATAGACGGCAGCCCACCAGGCTCCCCCATCCCTGGGATTCTCCAGGCAAGAACACTGGAGTGGGTTGCCATTTCCTTCTCCAATGCATGAAAGTGAAAAGTGAAAGTGAAGTCACTCAGTCGTGTCTGACCCCTAGCAACCCCATGGACTGCAGCCCTCCAGGCTCTTCCGTCCATGGGATTCTCCAGGTAAGAGTACTGGAGTGGGTTGCCGTTGCCTTCTCCCATATGTGTGCATACATACATGATATATTTTTTTTTTTTACATACATGATATTTTAAATTAACTTATTCTTTAATTTTTAAACATGGGATTTGGCTTCAGGGATGCTTGAGAGCTGCTTTAACCACAGTGGAGAAACATTTTGAGCTCTCCAGCAAGGGCAGACAGAGAAAAAAAAAAAAGCTTCAAACTTGCATACAGACTATGCATTGCTTTGAAGTACAGTTGGGTTTAGCCTCTTCCAGCCCTCTGGCCCAAATATGTGTCTCAGCCTCCCCGCTACCCACTTGGGTCCCCAACTAGGTTCGGGGGTAGCCTTTTCTTCCTCTTATCCCAATGCTTCCTGCAATTCTCTGTTCTTGCATTCTCCCATTCTGTCAAAAGAAGAAAAAAACTGCTAATAATTTTGTAGTTTGCTACCAAGTATATCTTCTCCCTTTCTGGTTAATTGCTCAGCTCTCTGTTTCCCGCCAGGAATTTACCTGCCTGGTGGCCTATGATGATTAATTTGAAAGAAAAGAGAATGTAGATCTACTTGGGACTTCAGAAACCCTGTACTCCAATTCCCTCACTTCACAGAGGAGGAAATTGAGGCCACCTGAGGTAAAGGGACCTTGCCCAAGGTTCTCAGCTGATGGCAGCCAACCCATGACTTAAACCCAGTCTCCTGAGACCCAGCCTCAGATTTGTCCCCAGAAATATTCCCTGCAGATTTGATGCCCTGGCCCTGCCTGCAACGTTGGTGCTCCTCTTTAAATAGGCCTCATATTCTTTTTCACAGAATGTAACTTTCTTAAACATTTTCAACTGAATAGTTTGAAAAGCTGGTTATAAAAAATGATTTTTGTTCACTCTTGAGCAGAAGCAGTTGTTTTACATTTGTCCGTCTGCTCTTCTGGGGATGACTTCCTTTCCAAGGTACGTGCCTTGAAATCCTATCTGTCACCCTTTAAAAAATAATGAAACCCACCTAATACTGAACAGTGACACTAGAGCATGTGGTCCTATCACAGCACTTCCAGGTGATGCTGCCTTCATTGGAACATCGACTGAGAGAGGAGAGCCCCAAACAGCAGATAGGGAGAAGGGCAGCCGTGATCCAGGGCTGTGTGGGAGCTGGTGGAGTTCAGAGGACCTGGAACAGACTGGAGGTGGGGGGGAGTCCTCAAGCTGAGCTTGGTGTTCATGCAGACTTCCGCGGCCTCACCCTAGACTTTCTAAGGCGGGGAGATGGGGATAGCAGAGGCAGGCATGTACCTTTCATCAGGCACGGCGTGAGATTCTGAAATAGGTGACCCCATTCAACCCTTAGAGTAGTGTTTCTCAGTTTGTCTTCATTATCATCCCCCTAAACAGCTTTTTGTGATCCACACAGTCAAAGGCTTTGGCATAGTCAATAAAGCAGAAAGAGATGTTTTTCTGGAACTCTCTTGCTTTTTCCATGATCCAGCGGATGTTGGCAATTTGATCTCTGGTTCCTCTGCCTTTTCTAAGACCAGCTTGAACATCTGGAAGTTCACAGTTCACGTATTGCTGAAGCCTGGCTTGAAGAATTTTGAGCATTATTTTACTAGCATGTGAGATGAGTGCAATTGTTTGGTAGTTTGAGCATTCTTTGGCATTGCCTTTCTTTGGAATTGGAATGAAAACTGACGTTTTCCAGTCCTGTGGCCACTGCTGAGTTTTACAAATTTGCTGGCATATTGAGTGCAGCACTTGGACATCATCATCTTTCAGGATTTGAAATAGTTCAACGAATTCATCACTTCCACTAGCTTTGTTCGTAGTGATGCTTTCTAAGGCCCACTTGACTTCACTTTCCAAGATGGCTGGCTCTAGATTAGTGATCACATCATCATGATTATCTGGGTCATGAAGATCTTTTTTGTACAGTTCTTCCGTCTATGCCAAAGCCTTTGACTGTGTGGATCACAATAAACTGTGGAAAATCCTGAAAGAGATGGGAATACCAGACCACCTAAACTGCCTGTTGAGAAACCTGTATGCAGGTCAGGAAGCAACAGTTAGAACTGGACATGAAACAACAGACTGGTTCCAAATAGGAAAAGGAGTACGTCAAGGCTGTATATTATCACCCTGCTTATTTAACTTACATGTAGAGTACATCATAAGAAACACTGGACTGGAAGAAACACAAGCTGGAATCAAGATTGCCAGGAGAAATATCAATCACCTCAGGTATGCAGATGACACCACCCTTATGGCAGAAAGTGAAGAGGAGCTAAAAAGCCTCTTGATGAAAGTGAAAGTGGAGAGTGAAAAAGTTGGCTTAAAGCTCAACATTCAGAAAACGAAGATCATGGCATCCAGTCCCATCACTTCAAGGGAAATAGAGGGGAAAACAGTGGAAACAGTGTCAGACTTTATTTTGGGGGGCTCCAAAATCACTGCAGATGGTGACTGCAGCCATGACATTAAAAGACGCTTACTCCTTGGAAGAAAAGTTATGACCAACCTAGATAGTATATTCAAAAGCAGAGATATTACTTTGCCGACTAAGGTCGTTCTAGTCAAGGCTATGGTTTTTCCTGTGGTCATGTATGGATGTGAGAGTTGGACTGTGAAGAAGGCTGAGCGCCGAAGAATTGATGCTTTTGAACTGTGGTGTTGGAGAAGACTCTTGAGAGTCCCTTGGACTGCAAGGAGATCCAACCAGTCCATTCTGAAGGAGATCGACCCTGGGATTCCTTTGGAAGGAATGATGCTGAGGCTGAAACTCCAGTACTTTGGCCACCTCATGAGAAGATTTGATTCATTGGAAAAGACTCTGATGCTGGGAGGGATTTGGGACAGGAGGAGAAGGGGACAACCAAGGATGAGATGGCTGGATGGCATTGCAGACTCGATGGACCTGAGTCTGAGTGAACTCCGGGAGATGGTGATGAACAGGGAGGCCTGGCGTGCTGCGATTCATGGGGTCGCAAAGAGTCGGACATGACAGAGCGACTGAACTGAACTGAAACAGCTTTTTTAGACATTTTTCCTTCAGTTGCTCCCATCCATGAAATTTTAACACTTCCTTGGTAGCTTAGCTGGTAAAGAATCCTCCTGCAATGCAGGAGATTCCCTGGTTCCATCTCTGGGTCCAGAAGATCCTCTGCAGAAGGGATGGGCTTCCCACTCCAGTGTTCTTGCCTGGAGAATCCCCAGGGACAGAGGAGCCTGGCAGGCTACAGTCCATAGGGTCGCAAAGGGTCAGGCACAACTGAATGATATGAAATTTTAATACTGTATATCTGTAGCTCTGATATACTGTTATCTGCTGATGATACAATGACTCTTCCAAAGGTCACAAACCATTTTAATAGCTACAAATTTTTGGTTCTTTCCAAAGACTCAAATTTTGCCACTTTAATGCAATATCTCCCAGGATGAGAATACATCCGTTAGACTAAGGAACAATTGGTGTAAAAAAATGGACAAACAAAATACAACTGTGAATCTTAGAGATGAAAGAACTGTTTGGGCTGCCCTGGTGGCTCAGTGGTAAAGAATCCACATGCCAATGCAGAATACACAGGTTCCATTTCTGATTCTGATTTGGGAAGATCCCACATGCTGAGCAGCTAAGCCCCTGTGCCACAACTGTTGAGCCTGAGCTCTAGAGCCTGGAAGCCACAGCTACAGAGCCTGTGTGCTGCAACTACTGAAGTCCTTGCACCCTAGAGTCCGTGCTCCGCAACAAGGGAAGCCACTACAAGGAGAGGCCTGAGCACAACTAGAGAGTAGCTCCTGCTTGTTGCAGCTAGAGAAGAGCCCATGCAGCAACAAACACCCCATGCAACCATAAATAAATAGATAAAATTACTGTAAAAAATTAAAAAGAACTGTGTTCAGGTCTGGACTGTAATTCCTGGATGTGTAAATGTGGCTTTGAAGTCTGACCTACAGAAATAGGGAAGTAATAAGACTTCTCACATGGACATAAGAGCCTGCACTTAGCATTTCTTTATCAGGTAGTCTTTTAGGTGCTTTGCCTCATATAATCAACAATCCAAAGAACTTCCTTTAACTCCATGTTGCAGGCAAAGAGACTGAAGGGCAGTGTGGTTTTAAAAAAACTTGCTCAAGGCCACGCAGTTAGAAAGTGGTGGGTAGAGCTGGGATTAAACGTCCTGAATCCAGCTTCTGATTTTAACCACTACTTCACATCTTCTCTTAACACATTTGCAGTTGTGGTTAGGTCTCGCTTTTGAAGAAGAATATGCACAAAAGAAAATTTACAGACTCACAAAAAAATGTGATCACTGTGATCAGTCATGTCCGACTCTTTGCGACCCCATGGACTGTAGTCTGCCAGGCTCCAAATGTCCGTGGAATTCGCCAGGCAAAAATATTGGAGTGGATTACCATTTCCGTCTCCAAGGTATTTTCCTGACCCAAGAAGAGAAGCAAAAAACAAAGGAGTAAAGGAAATATTCAAATGGGGTATACCCATTTGAATGCAGAGTTCCAAAGAATAGCAAGGAAAGATAAGAAAGCCTTCCTTAGTGATCAATGCGAAGCAATAGAGGAAAAGAACAGAATGGGAAAGACTAGAGATCTCTTCAAGAAAATTAAAGATACCAAGGGAATATTTCATGAAAAGATGGGCACAATAAAGGACAGAAATGGTATGGACCTAACAGAAGCAGAAGATATTAAGAAGAGTGGCAAGTATACACAGAATGACTGTACAAAAAAGATCTTCATGACCAAGATAATCACAATGGTGTGATCACTCACCTAGAGCCAGACATCATGGAATATGAAGTCAAGTGGGTCTTAGGAAGCACCACTATGAACAAAGCTAGTGGAGGTGATGGAATTTCAGTGGAGCTATTTCAAATCCTGAAAGATGATGCTGTGAAAGTGTTGCACTCAATATGCCAGCACATTTGGAAAACTCAGCAGTGGCCACAGGACTGGCAAAAGTCAGTTTTCATTCCAATCCCAAAGAAAGGCAATGCCAAAGAATGTTCAAACTACCGCACAATTGCACTCATCTCAGATGCTAGTAAAATATTGCTCAAAATTCTCCAAGCCAGGCTTTAACAGTATGTGAACTGTGAACTTCCAGATGTTCAAGCTGGATTTAGAAAAGGCAGAGGAACCAGAGATCAAATTGCCATCATCTGCTGGATCATCAAAAAGGCAAGAGAGTTCCATAAAAACATCTATTTCTGCTTTATTGACTATGCCAAAGCCTTTGACTGTGTGGGTCACAATAAACTGTGGAAAATTCTGAAAGAGATGGGAATACCAGACCACCTGACCTGCCTCTTGAGAAATCTGTATGCAGGTAAAGAAGCAATAGACTTGTTCCAAATAGGAAAAGAAGTACCTCAAGACTATATATTGTCATCCTGCTTATTTAACTTATATTCAGAGTACACCATGAGAAACACTGGGCTGGAAGAAGCACAAACTGGAATCAAGATTGCTGGGATAAATATCAATAACCTCAGATACACACATGACACCACCCTTATGGCAGAAACTGAAGAAAAACTAAAGAGCCTCTTGATGAAAGTGAAAGAGGAGAGTGAAAAAGTTGGCTTAAAGCTCAACATTCAGAAAACAAAGCTCATGGCATCTGGTCCCATCACTTCATGGCAGATAGATGGAGAAACCGTGGCAGACTTTATTTTGGGGGGCTCCAAAATCACTGCAGATGGTGATTGCAGCCATGAAATTAAAAGATGCTTACTCCTTGGAAGAAAAGTTATGACCAACCTAGACAGCATATTAAAAAGCAGAGACATTACTTTGTCAACAAAGATCCATTTAGTCAAGGCTACTGTTTTTCTGGTGGTCATGTATGGATGTGAGAGTTGGACTATAAAGAAAGTTGAGCACCGAATAATTGATGCTTTTGAACTGCGGTGTTGGAGAAGACTCTTGAGGGTCCCTTGGACAGCAAGGAGATCCAACCAGTCCATCCTAAAGGAAATCAGTCCTGAATATTCACTGGAAGGACTGATGTTGAAGATGAAACTCCAATACTTTGGCCACCTGATGCAAAGAGCTGACTCATTTGAAAAGACTCTAATGATGGGAAAGATTGAAGGTGGGAGGAGAAGGGGACGACAGAGGATGAAATGGTTGGATATCATCACTGACTCAATGGGAATGAGTATACTACGGGAGTTGGTGATGGACAGGGATGCCTGGTGTGCTGCAATCCATGGGGTTGCAAAGAGTCAGACACGACTGAGTGATTGAAATTAACTGAACTGAACTGCAGGAATGAACCCATGTCTATTGCATCTCCTGTCCTGGCAGGCAGATTCTTTACCACTGTATCACCTGGGAAGACAAAAATTTGGGGCTGGGTTCTATTTCTTTTCTTAACATAGTGTTTATGATTTCCTGGAAAGGGTCTATGCAAATATTAATAGTAAAATTACAGTTCACTTTAATTTACTCTATTGGAGAACTCTATTGAATATTTATTTCTGAAATATTATACTTTACCTTTAATAAAGGAAATATGTGGAATTAATCCCTTATAGAGGAATAACTTTCTCACCATAGAAAAGTCTCACCCTAGATGTTGAAAACATTCATTTGGAATCACATATCTTAAGATATAATCATCAATTAATTGGTAGATAATTCAGGGAATATCAGTGAGTTACAGTCAATCCTTTATATGTATGCACTTAATATATAGACTTAATATGCTTGTTTTAGGGGTTTCCCTGGTGACTCAGTGCCAAACAATCTGTCTGCCAATGTAGGAGATGCAGGTTCGACCCCTGGGTTGGGAAGATCTTTAACTGGCAATTCACTCCAGTAAATGTCATAGAAAGAGGAGCCTGGTGGGCTATAGTCCATGAGATCACAAAAAAGTCAGACATGACTTAGTGACTAGACAACAACAACAACTCTTGCTTTTGATTGTTTGGGAGGGGAGTCAAAGGCCCAAAAAGTTTTTTTTTTTTCCAGTTTTCTGTGCCATAAATTTAAATCATATGAATTTAATAAATATCCCTGGGAATTTAATAAGTATTTAATAAACAACAGAGCATTAGTTGCCAAACTCTTAAGCTCAAGAACGATAATAATAACCATAATGGATCATATAGTCAAATTCTTGCCTTGGGACAGACATTGTGCTATTTTTTGCATTCTTGATTTCATTCAATCCTCAAAATAACTCTATGGCTACTATCACTGCTTTTCTTTTTTTATTTTATAGAAAAAACAACTGAGGATTAGGAAATTCTAACTGCCTAAGGATTAAGTACTAATGTCAACGCTAACTTGAAGAAACTCAGATCTGCCTGAAATGCAACCTCATACTACATTTTGTTGCCTTCCATGCACTGTTATGTACTAGCTAATAATAAAAATAATAACTTTATTTATAATAAAAATTTCAGTTGGGTGCATTTATAACAGTTTCACTAATTTCACACATATTGATTGAATGACTTTGTGCTAAGCCTAGAGGTTGCTGCAGAGACAAAACAGAGATATTCTCTGCCCTCATAGAATTTACATTTGGGGGCCAAGGATTAGCATTAAAGAGATAACCACAGAAATAACTTGGGAAGTGCAAATATTAGAAAGGAAAAGTAGAGGGTACTGGGAGGTTATACCTCAGGGATTAGTTTAAACTGAGAAGTGATCATCATGGGAGAGATGAAAGTTTATCAGAAATTGTAAAGATAATTATTTTGTGGAGTAGGGATATGTGTAGAATGCAGGAGAAAGTCCCAGAACAAGGCAGACTGTTCTACACTTGCAAAGATGGGGATTCAATATGGCTTCCTGAACATACCCTCACAAAAAAGTAGGTGTCTACTATATATGGGATTCCTGGGTGGCTCACTGAGTAAAGAATCCACCTGCCAATTCAGGAGACACTGGAAACATGACTTCAATCCCTGGGTTGGGAAGATCCCCTGGAAAAGAAAACGGCAACCCATTCCTATATTCTTGCCTGGAAAATCCCATGGACAGAGGAGCCTGGTGGGCTACAGTCCATAGGCTGGCAAAGAGTTGGACATGACTGAGCAACGGAACATACACTCTACCGTATATAATTATGTATGTGTGGGTCAACAATAAGTTGACTTCATGAAAGACTAAGAAAGGGCTGGAATTTAGATTCCTAGAGCAATCTTTAGGACCAGCAATGAATTAGTCAAATTTTTTTAAATATCAATTTGTTTATTTTAATTGGAGGCTAATTACTTTACAATATTGTAGTGGTTTTGCCATGCATTGACATGAATTCACCACAGATGTACATGTGTTCCCCATCCTGAACCCCCCTCCCACCTCCTTCCCCATTCCATCTCTCTGGGTCATCCCAGTGCACCAGCCCCGAGCACCCTGTCTCATGCATTGAACCTGGACTGGTGATTCATTCCACATATGATAATATACACGTTTCAATGCCATTCTCCCAAATCATCCCACTCTCACCCTTTCCCACAGAGTTCAAAAGACTGTTCTATACATCTGTGTCTCTTTTGCTGTCTCACATATAGGGTTATCATTACCATCTTTCAAAATTCCATATATATGTGTTAGTACACTGTATTGGTGTTTTTCTTTCTGGCTTACTTCACTCTGTATAATAGGCTCCAGTTTCATCCACCTCATTAGACCTGATTCAAATGTATTCTTTTTAATGGCTGAGTAATATTCCATTGAGTCAAATTAAGTACACTTTGAAACAGGTGAAGAATCTAAGTTTGAATTAGCAAAGTACCAAAACCTAACAGTTTCAAAGTTAAGAAGTTAAGATTTATTTGCCTTTCAATTATTATAAGCAAAACAGCAAAATGATTTGTTGCTGTCATTTAAAATACACTATACTAGAACTCTCAAGCATATCTTACTTCTTCTACCTGTCCATGTATCTGCAATGAATGTATGTATATCCTTTCAGGGTTTCTAGGTACATACATGCAGATATGAAGATACAGTTTTATTTCTACTCATTTGTACACAAAAGATATCTTCCTATATAAACCATTCTTCACATTGCTAATTTTATTGTTATTGATCTATCTTGGAAATTGATTTCATTCTTTATCTCTTTTTCATAGTTGCATAGTAGTCCATTATATGAATTTACCATGATTTATTTTATCAGTACTCTCTTGATGGACATTAATGTTGTTTCTGGGTTGTTGTTTTTTTTTTTTTTTGCCAATTATAACCATTACACAATGAATTACCCTCAAAATATTTATTACTCATGCATGAAAATATCTATAGTATAAACTCTATAAACCTTTCACACTGATTTCTTTTTTTGTAGATATGGTCAAATACTTCTGTTTCCCCACAGTTTTCAAACTAAGCATGCTATAAGACTTTCGGATTTTTGTCACTGTGATATGTGAAAATATCCTACCCAGTGTAGTTTTATTTTGCTTTTATTTTATCTTTGTTGAATTTAATGAATATCTTAACATGTTTAAGAACCATTCATTTTTTTTCCTACTAGGTCCTATATTATTTCATTTTTAATTAAATCATTGGTCTTTTTCTAAATCAATGTTTTGTAGTATCTACAAAATTAAAAATGTACATACATATGTATTTTGAATCCTGTAATAATTCTAAGCAACTGGGCTAACTTTGCCTGAATAAATTTGATTAAAACAACTCAAACTAGAAACAAGTGCATTATGGAAATGAAGATAAACAATTCTTCAACTTGACATAAAATTCTTTCCAAGTTTTTAAATCAATTTGAACCATGCCTTTTCTTTTGTGGTCATGGGCTTTATAAATAGAGCTTGAAGAGAGGAAAATATATTAAACACATTAAATTCTTTAAATACAAAGACAAGAAAAAGAAATCCCTATCATGTGACTTTGGAGTAACAGTTGATCTTTTAAATTTAATCCCAGATCTACTCAAAGAAGGATTATAAAAAAGATATTAAATGTCAATAGTGACCAATCTTTCAGGGGGTGATTAATCTGTGTCATTATCTAAATATCTGCCTAATTATTTTATTAAACTCAATCTAGCCAAGATTACAGCTTCTTAAAGTAAATTCACAATGCATGCTAATGTTAGTCCTCATTTAGTAAATAATAAAAATACAACAGATCTGTTCTCCTTTCCTACTGACGTGATCAATCTCTATGTGATTCATAAGACTTTGTTAGTGGTCAAGATTCTCCAGCTCTTGGAGAGCTGACCTTAGCACTCTTGGAAAGCGTTCATATTATCTCATAATAGATTCTTCATTAGAGTACCTTGACTTTTCCAGGAATCTCATACAAGTGTTCCCAGTCTAACTTGGAAGTCCCAACTAATGGATAGATGTGTCTGTGAAAAGTTTGGCTAATTCCAGTTCTTTGCCATTGACCTTGCATATACACAATCCCCTGTATACATTTCAAGTCACATAGCTTTGCTTATCAGATTGATCAATGGATACTCCATCTTGAATCTTGGTGCTTATATCTTTTCAGATGTATTTGAGAATAGGTTCTCAGGCTGTGCAGATTTTAGTGAGAGTTATTTTAAAAAATTGCTGCTACATCTGCCCTTTGCCACTCTTTAGGCTTCTCACCAGCCAGCCATGAATTCTCAGAGATAATGAGCTGTGGTCTTGGGCATTCAATTCCCTAAGTGCCCCATGACGTATCATCAAGGCTTGTAGACACATAACTACATCCAATTTACTTATGAAATCTCTCTATTTTATGGTGGCTTTTGAGTCTCCAATCATCACTGCTTCTTATTTCAGATAATATGTAATCCTCTTTAATAATAATAAAACTGTCTATTAAAAAAACCTCATAAATTATTGAGAATATTCTGTCTTTTCAATGTCATTGATTTAGGGACTTTAAAATATAAACCACACAGTCACAAGTATACCCTGATAAGCAATACAAAGACAATAGAAGACATAAAAGAGTTCAGTTGAAATCCATCTGCTCATTAGCATATGCTGATGATAATGTCTGTTTCTATGAAGAGATTTCAGATATTGAAAGCATAATGACCATCAGGAAAAAGTAGTCTGCACTCTCCTCATGCCCTGCACTCCTTTCCTTTCCATTCTGTCTGTTTTACACCCTACACAAAAAGAGCCCGCTGCTCTTTTATTTTGCAGAGGCCACTATAATTTTTCTTGACATGGCAATTACTTTTTAATCTGGTTAGCATGGACTGTAATGGAACCAAGTTGTAAAACATCCTTTCTTGTTTACTCTTTTATTTTTCTTTTAATTTATTGCCTTGATTTCAATCCCTTTTATAAACCCATTAAAGCTCAATTACTCACTTTGAAGTCAATCACTAATCAATTCCATTTTATTTTGTAGTTTGGGGAGTTGGGAGAGTATTTACACACTATGTCTGTATTTCAATAAATTTTGTGATAAAGAGTAGATTATGCTAGGCTTTACTTTTCTAAGGAAAGGGAAAATTCTATGCAAATAAAGGGGAAATCTCAAGAGGAGAGGTAAGATCCATAACTTGGTTGATGTTGTAGCAGGAAGGAAATGGATGGTCCATGAAGCACTTAAAACATGCACTGACTTCATGAATCTAAATTGATTAGTGCAAGTAAATGAAGAACTGTCATTCTAGTACCAGCTGGTTTTTCTTTTATAAAACTAAACCTAGAAGCTCAAAAAGAACGCCTTTTGGTAAAATTTACAATTTTAAAAAGGCTTCTGCACATATGCTGTTTAGTCTCTAAGTTGTGTCCAACTTTTTTTGCGACCCCGTGGACTGTACCCCTCCAGTTTCCTCCATCTGTGGGATTTTCCAGGCAAGAGTACTGGAGTGCATTGCCATTTCATTCTGCAGGGAACCTTCCCAACCCAAGGATTGAACCCAGGTCTCCCACACTGCAGGCAGATTCTTTACCATCTGAGCTACCAGGGAAAGAAGGCATTATTCTTTTCTTCTCAAAGAGATGCAAGCAATTTTTGTGATGTCTTACAGTTTTAAAATGGAGGATCCAAAAGAATCCTAGATCTTAGGACTTGAATATCGTCTACTCCATGCCATTCTCCAAGCCCAACTTGCATACAATTGACAATAATTCAGGGAGAGTCTACCATGTGCTCTAATGGTGCACTGGGATAGGGTGTGAATATATTTTTATTAGGGGAAATGATGATTAAAGAAGCCATAGAAGAGAGGAGCAATAGAGAATAAACAGTTTTCAACAAAGTTGTGGAAGTAAGGTTTGGTAGACTGAAAACAAAGGATGAGTTCTAAACATACTCAGTTAGTAAAAGTACAGTGGCAAGCTTAAACAAATGATGAATGAGGAGATTAGCCCCAAGAGATCATCTTGGATCGTGTTTCTCAAAGTGTGATCTGGGACTACTAGTGTTGGAATCACTACACATTTTTTTGATGTAAATCACAGGAATCTATGCCAGGTCTACATTCAGAATCTCTTTGGTTCATTATCCATAGTAAAGTTTTGAGGACTGCTGTGTATCAAAAATATAAAAAAATTTTTTTAAACAAGTTGAGTGACAAAATGTTATTCTAGAGACAAAATGTTATTCTAGAGACAAAAGATTCAAGAAGCAGTGTGGTGCTTGGTTAGGAGGAATAACACAGAGGAGTCTGGAGATCAAATTGTATGTAGGCAACAGATGCTGAGGGTTGAAACTAGAGTGAAGGTGAGAAAAAAGAAAAGAGTCATCTAGATTGAAAAAAATATTTCGGGTCTGGGGTTCTCAACCTAGAGACCCTAGACATCTAGAAGGTACCTACATGAGATCTGGGGAGTCTGTTAATCCTAAAAATGGCCTATGAAATTTTGTACACTTGGATGCATCATTCTTTGGAGAGGTTCATGGTTTCATAAAATCTTAAAGGAAACATAAACCACTTTTTTTTTAAGGGAAAACTGGCTGTGACAGAGAATTGATTAACTNAGCTGGGAGATTGATTCTATTATTAGTCAACATAGATACAGTAATAAGAGGGACATTGTTGGAAAATAACATATGTTTTCTTTTTTTCAGAACAAACTTAAGATATTTGCATTTATCATGATAAAGATGTTCCTCAGGTTCATAGAAAGGTCACAGGGTACAATGATAAGTTGTAATATTTTATTCAGTGCTAAATATTTATTGGATGTTGTGTACATTCTTATGTACATATATTCCTATTTAATTCTCACAACAACCAAGTAATTATTACTATCCTAAGGTGAGGTGAGGTGAAGTCGCTCAGTCGTGTCCGACTCTTTGCGACCCTGTGGACTGTAACCTACCAGGCTCCTCCATCCATGGGATTCTCCAGGCAAGAATACTGGAGTGGGTTGCCATTTCCTTCTCCAGGGGATCTTCCCGACCCAGGGATCGAACCCAGTTCTCCCGCATTGGAGGCAGACGCTTTAACCTCTGAGCCACCAGGGAAGCTGGTGTCCTAATGCTATAGAAAAATCAAATTGAAACTATTAAGTGATTTTACTAAAATCCCAAACCTGACAAATAGCAAAGACAGAATGCAGACTTCAGTAATCTTCCCAACTGGCCTGAGATCATGTTCTGAGCTTCTCTATTATAGCTGCCACTTTGGCACTCAGCAGCTGAAAATGAGATTCATTTGGGCAAAGGGCATTTCCACAAGGAAGAAGCTTAGCTACAATGCCTACAGACTAGATTTTGCCCACATATTTAAGGGCAGTTTTCTCTTGGATTAAATCAGAAAAGAGAGAATTGCTAAAGCAAGAGATACAGGTGAGAACACCATCAATAAAATCAGAATTACCGTGAGTATTCCAGCTTCTCTTGGGTTCAATCTCTGCACTAAACCTAGGGCTCTTCCTCTACACTATTTGCTTCTGCTCATCTTCTTCTCCTATTAGGAAAGTCGTTAATTTGATTTGAAAGTTCATAAATTAAAACTCACTGCAATCACGGTATTCCATTAAAAGGTCCTATGTGAAGGTGTTTGAACAATGGGATAGACATGCAGTTTCAGCAACACAATAAATATAAGCAATTAGGAGAGGCATGCAAATATTTGAAAGCAGCCTGTTATGTGTATAAAGCTATATTTATATCCAAATTTACCTTCTACTCCCTTATGTAGCCCAAGAGGCCAATCAGTTCCAAGCATTTTATTCCCATTCCTGGGGTTGCAAAAGATATGACTTAGAGACTAAACAACTTCATACAGATGATCTCCTTGGATTAGAGTGAAAAGAGTTGAGACAAAGCACAGCAAGACACTGATTGTATGTTAGCTTACTTTCTAGTTAACTGGCAGTAGATTGTGTGTGTCCTCAGCAGTTTATTTGTGCCCGACTCTTTGTGGCCCTATGTACTGTAGCCTGCCAGGCTTCTTTGTCCACGGAATTTTCCAGGCAAGAATAATGAAGAACGTCTCCATTTCTCACCCCAGGGGATCTTCCCCACCCAGGGATCAAACCTGTCTCTTGTGGCTCCTGCACTGGCAGGCGGATTCTTTACCGCTAGCGCCACGTGGGGCTTCTGAGCTAACTCAGCCAGTAAAGAATCCGCCTGCAATGCAAGAGGCCCCAGTTGGATTGCTGGGTTGGGAAGATCCCCTGGAGAAGGGATAGGCTACCCACTCCAGTATTCTTGGCCTTCCCCCAGGGGCTCAGATGGTAAAGAATCTGCCCACAATGCGGGAGACCTGGGTTTGAATCCAGGGTTGGGAAGATGCCCTAGGGAAGGCATAACAACCCACTCTGGTATTCTTGCCTGGAGAATTCCCAATGGAGAGAGGAGCCTGGATGACTTCAGTCCTTGGGGTCATGAAGAGTCAGACATGCCTGAGCAATGAACAACAACATCAGTAGATTGTCCCAGTTGAAAGTAGATGTAAGGATCCTTGGTAGGAAGAGTTGTGAGGGTAGTTGCAAAGGAAGCCTGTTCAGTTCTCAGTGCACTGTGTAAAAGAGCGTTTGGTATTTGTGGCCAGAAGAGTACTGGAGTTGATAGCCATTTCCTTCTCAAGGGGATCTTCCCCACCCAGGAACTGAACCCAGCTCTCCTGCATTGCAAGTGGATTCTTTACCATCTGAGCCACTGTGGAAGCCCATTATAAGGATATAAGAGGTGGAAGGAGGCTATGACAACATAGACCAAGGAAGAGGTTTGGTTCCTATGCAGCCAAGGGCTCTATTACAAGAATAGGAAGCATTAAGAATGAAGTGCTATGTTTTATCTCTAAACTGATCTTATTTCTCAAAAATTATATACACCAACATTGCTATAACAGAATTTTAAAAATGAACTAAATCAAGTACTCCATAAAATCAATAATGTATTCTGTTTGAAAGGACTTATTCTTCAGAAATACCATTTTAGTCTTCCAACAGTTTTGAGAGAATCATAGCTAGTTTTTGCATTTGATTTTTTTCTTCATTCCCCATTCTCTTTAGGGTAAGACTGAAGGAGATCTCTCCTGGGGAAAGAGACAGGAGCTTTTTCCTGAACCTGTGGAAGAGCTCCTTCCGTGGATTATAATAGTCCCACCTCTAGTTTTGGAGTCACCTTCAATGATGCTCAATCCTTTGACCCTCAATCAGTCACCATGGCTTCAATAGGGACGTCAGGTTATCCCTGCCTTGCTTCTTCCTCTTCAGTGAATGTGAGCACAAGTCATTGTACAAGTGCTGTATATCTGCCCTTCTCTAAGCTGTCTCCCAACCGATGCCCTGCCAAATCAACTTTGTACACCGGTGCTGCTTTCATCATGGATCATTATGCCAAAAATCTACAATAACTTGATTACATGTGACATCAAGTCCAAATTCTTCATTAAGATTTCAAGAGGCTTCAATTTGTTCCTGCTAAATTCTGCAATCTTGTATTATACTCTACTATACTTAAAACCTAGGTTTTGTCAGAAAAAAAAAGCAAAGGAGAAAAGGAAAGATATACCCATTTCAATGCAGAGTTTCAAAGAAGAGCAAGAAGAGATAAGAAAGCCTTCCTCAGTGATCAATGCAAAGAAATAGAGGAAAACAATAGAATGGGGAAGACTAGAGATCTCTTCAAGAAAATTAGAGACAACAAGGGAACATTTCATGTAAAGATGGGCACAATAAAGGACAGAAATGGTATGGACCTAACAGAAGCAGAAGATATTAAGAAAAGGTTGTAAGAACACACAGAAGAAATACACAAAAAAGATCTTCATGACTAAGATAACCACGATGGTGTGATCAGTCATCTAGAGCCAGACATCCTAGAATGCAAAGTCAAGTGGGCCTTAGGAAACATCACTACAAACAAAGCTACTGGATGTGACAGAATTACAGTTGAGCTATTTCAAATCCTAAAAGATGATGCTGTGAAAGTGCTGCACTCAATATGCCAGCACATTTGGAAAACTCAGCAGTGGCCACAGGACTGGAAAAGGTCAATTTTCATTCCGATCCCAAAGAAGGCAATGCCAAAGAATGTTCAAACTACCTCACAATTGCACTCATCTCACACACTAGCAAAATAATACTCAAAATTCTCCCAGCCAGGCTTCAACAGTACATGAAATGTGAACTTCCAGATGTTCAAGCTAGATTTAGAAAAGGTAGAGGAACCAGAGGTCAAGTTGCCAACATCCACTGGATCATCAAAAAAGCAAGAGAGTTCCAGAAAAATATCTACTTCTGCTTTATTGACTACACCAAAACCTTTGACTGTGTGGATCACAACAAACTGTGGAAAATTCTTCAGGAGATGGGAACACCTGACTTGCCTCCTGAGAAATCTGTTTGCAGGTCAGGAAGCAACAGTTAGAACTTGACTAGAACCACAGACTGGTTCCAAATTGGGAAAGAAGTATGCAGAGGCTATATATTGTCACCCTGCTTATTTAACTTATATGCAGAGTGCATCATGAGAAACGCTGGGCTGGAGGAAGCACAAGCTGGAATCAAGACTGCTGGGATAAATATCAATAACCTCAGATATGCAGATGACACCACCCTATGGCAGAAAGAGAAGAAGAACTAAAGAGCCTCTTGATGAAAATGAAAGAAGAGAGTAAAAAAGTTGGCTTAAGGTTCAACATTCAGAAAACTAAGATCATGGCATCTGGTCCCATTACTTCGTGGCAAATAGATGGGGACACAATGGAAACAGTGACAGACTATTTTTGGGGGCTCCAAAATCACTCCAGATGGTGACTACAGCCATGAAATTAAAAGATGCTTACTCCTTGGAAGAAAAGTTATGACCAACATAGACAGCATATTAAAAGCAGAGACATTACTTTGTCAATAAAGGTCCATCTAGTCAAGGCTATGGTTTTTCCAGTAGTCATGTATAGATGTGCGAGTTGGACTGTAAAGAAAGCTGGGCACCGAAGAATTGATGCTTTTGAACTGTGGTGTTGGGGAAGACTCTTGATCCCTTGGACTGCGAGGAAATCCAACCAGTCCATCCTAAAGGAGATCAGTCCTGAATATTCATTGGAAGGACTGATGCTGAAGCTGAAGCTCCAATACTTTGGCCACCTGATGTGAAGAACAGATTCATTTGAAAAGACCCTGATGCTGGGAAAGATTGAAGGCAGGAGGAGAAGGGGATGACAGAGGATGAGATGGTTGGATGGCACCACCGACTCAATGGACATGAGTTTGAGTAAGCTCTGGGTGTTGGCGATGGACATGGAAGCCTGGCGTGCTGCAGTCCATGGGGTCACAAAGAGTCGGGCATGACTGAGGACTGAACTGAACTGAATTTTGTCAGAAAGACTTCCTGTCTACATTGCCACTTTCATATCATGTTATACTACTGTGTCCTCTCAGCATTGTATTTGCTTGTTGAAATTACATCTCCTCACTGTAATATACTCAGATGCTAAGAGTTAAAATCTAGTTCAAGTGTTATCTCTTCAAGGAGGTTTTCTCTGAGCTTGTCAACCGTCATTTACCTCCTTCTGCTCTAAGTTATAAAAGCACACTTAATCCCCACGTCAAGTATCTCCTCTCCCTTGATCAGACACTGTTGTTTATCCCTCTGCAATTTTTTTGAGTAAATTTGCATGTTGCCCTCCAACACACCTAAACTTCTTAAGGACGTTAAAACTGCAGGTCGCATTTCAGTAAAATCTTTACAGAGAATGGCACTTAATAGGAACTCAGTAAAGTCTTAATTCAGAGAGGGCAATGGCAACCCACTCCAGTGTACTTGCCTGGAGAATCCCATGGATAGAGGAGCCTGGTAGGCTATAGTCCATGGGGTCGCTAAGAGATGGACATGACGGAGAGACTTCACTTTCACTTTTCACTTGGAGAAGGAAATGGCAACCCACTCCAGTGTTCTTGCCTGGAGAATCCCAGGGACGGGGGAGCCTGGTGGGCTGCCATCTGTGGGGTCACAGAGTCAGATATGACTGATGCTACTTAGCAGCAGCAGCAGCAGCAAATTCTTAATTGTTGACACCACAGTTCTGTTTGGTTTTGGTCTTCCTCGGTATGCCAGATATATCCTGACAGAAGTTTTTCTGAAGTTTTGTGTTGAAACAGAAAGAATGCTTTCCTAAAGGGAAGTACTTACAGACAGGAATTCAACTGTACAGTGTTCTGGAACATTCTTGTGACCTGTCCAAAAAGGCAAGACTCACCTCAGGAATTTTCTCCCTTCCAGGCCAATACTGTATAAAAGAATTGAGATTCCGCGTGTTTTACATGTGGCGATGTATATGTCTCAGTGCTACTCTGTCAGTTTGTCTCACCCTCTCCTTCCCCTGTTGTGTTTGCAGGCTGTTCTCTATGTATCCGTCTCTCTATTCCTGCCCCGTGAATAGGTTTATCAGTACTGTTTTCTTTCTCGTTCTGACTTACTTCTTCTTTTTTTAAATTTTATTTTATTTTTTTAAATTTTTATTTTAACTTTATTTTACTTTACAATACTGTAATGGTTTTGCCATACATTGACATGAATCCACCACGGGTGTACATGTGTTTCCAAACATAAACCCCCTCCCACCTCCCACCCCATAACACCTCTCTGGGTCATCCCTGTGCACCAGCCCCAAGCATCCTGCATTGTACATAGACTGGCAATTCATTTCTTACATGATAGTATACATGTTTCAATGCCATTCTCCCATCTCACCCCACCCTCTCCCTCTCCCCCAGAGTCCAAAAGTCCGCTCCTCACATCTGAGTCTCTTTTGTTGTCTCGCATACAGGGTCATCATCACCATCTTTCTAAATTCCATATATATGCGTTAGTATACTGTATTGGTGTTTTTCTTTCTGGCTTACTTCACTCTGTATAATCGGCTCCAGTTCCATCCATCTCCTTAGAACTGATTCAAATGTATTCTTTTTAATGGCTGAGTAATATTCCATTGTGTATATGTACCACAGCTTTCTTATCCATTCATCTACTGATGGACATCTAGGTTGTTTCCATGTCCTGGCTATTATAAACAGTGCTGCGATGAACATTGGGGTACATGTGTTTCTTTCTATTCTGGTTTCCTCGGTGTGTATGCCCAGCAGTGGGATTGCTGGGTCATAAGGCAGTTCTATTTGCAATTTTTTAAGGAATCTCCACATTGTTCTCCATAGTGGCTGTACTAGTTTGCATTCCCACCAACAGTGTAGGAGGGTTCCCTTTTCTCCACACCCTCTCCAGCATTTATTGCTTGCAGACTTCTGGATCGCAGCCATTCTAACTGGTGTGAAGTGGTACCTCATTGTGGTTTTGATTTGCATTTCTCTGATAATGAGTGATGTTGAGCATCTTTTCATGTGTTTGTTAGCCATCCGTATGTCTTCTTTGGAGAAATTACTTCATTCTGTATAACAGACTCTAGGTTCATCACCCTCACTAGAACTGAACTGACTCAAATTCATTCTTTTTAATGGCTGAAAAATATTCCATTGTATATATGTACCACAGCTTCTTTATCCATTCATTTGTAGATGGACATCTAAGTTTCTTCCAAGTCCTCTGGTACTCTGGGTGGGAGGGAAGTTCACAAAGGAGGAGATATATGTATACTTATGGCTGATTCACATTTTTGTAGAGCAGGAACCAAGGCAACATTGTAAATCAGTTATCCTCCAATTAAAAATAAACTTGAAAAAAGAATTGAGATCTTTTGTAACTCAAAAGAGAGACACATACTCATTGATGAGTATCATCTCTTTTGTCTAAATCATTTCCATTTCTATCCTAGATGCCACAACCAAAGCAATGATGTATGAAGTAAATATTTGCTCAAATATTAAGAGATTTGGGAAGAAATGCTGTGCTGTAAAAATGCCCAAAGACCTGGACGGCCAGAATGGCTGTGACCAGCAGAAAAGTCCTCTGGCCATTCAATAGAGACCCTTCCTCTAAATGAGGTTTTTACAAAATAATTCTGCCTTGACAGCTCTCAAAATGGAGATTCCCAGAGGCAAAATGAATATTTGGGTGCCAGGGAGAAGCTAAACCTTTTCTTAGCTTTTCTGCTTTCTTTCGGAAACTTTTTTCATTTAAATAAACAAATTAGGCATTCTGAAATTCAAAGGCCTATACAATGAAAGCAGTTGCTGTTCATGATGGATTAGTCTGATGTTTAAAAAGAAGGCCCCAAAAAATGCAAAACAAGCTGTCACCACTAGTTATATGAAAAATAGATCACAGGTGACACTTGGCTTTTGTTTCATCTGTGGGAGGTTAGGAAGAAATGCATTCAAGAAGAATACACTTCACTCCAGGTATTACTGGTGGGAGGCTCCTGAGCCATGTTTGTATATTATTCTTTTGAGAACATGTATACGCCCCCCTGAAATTCTAGCTGCTTAGAATATTTTTCATCTCAAAACTCAAAACCAGGCTCAGATTTATTGAGAGCAAACCCCCTGATAACCTTCACCTGTAATATGTTTTCTAAATCCTCATCCTCTCAGAGGCAGCATTGGGTCACTTTGTTCAGAAAGGCTCAAGGAGTTTAAGTGGAAATAAGTCTCTCCAGGTTGCTTTCAAATTCTGGAAATAGTTTAATTCCATCCAGCACATGTAAGTCTATAGATTCTATATGTCTAGGTTATTGGTCTTAAATGTGAAGTCCAAGATTTGTGTCTTTGGTTCAGTGTGTGGTAGCACAGGCACAGTGTGTACAAAAACTTCCAGAAAGTAGTTATTTGCCCTCTAAACATATAGACATTCTCTGGAGTGGACTGTGACAGTTTCTAGCAACTTTTAAGAGCTGATGTATATGGCTGCTTGTCATTCACCCCTTGTGGTCACAAATGTGACTGGAAAAACTGCTGTACCTTCTAAATAGTTCTTTCTCCAAGCAGCCCATCAATTGCCAGACAGATCCTTCCAAAGAAAATTTCTAACCAACAGCTCTGCTATCTATTCCCAACCCTCCACTTCTGTTAAATTCAAAATGCCTAAAAAGAATTCAGGGGCCTCAACCATCTGACCTCAAACCAGTTCAGCTTTAGCTTAAGGGGCGATTTCACCTTCTTGTACCCTAGGATTTAACAGCATTTACTGCCAGCTGATCTCCCAACATGCCCTGAATTTTTATGCCTTTGTGTCTTTACTCTTTTTCTCATGACTACAGAGTCAGAAGTCCTAGATTCAAGTTCTGCTGCCAGCTTCCTAGCTCTGAAACCTTCACTGTTGCTCAGTGCCTAAGTTGTATCTGACTCTGTGACCCCATGGACGGCAGCATTCCTGGTTTCTCTGTCCTCCACTATCTCCTGAAGTTTGCTCAAATTCACATTCCTTGAGTTGGTGATGCTGTCGAACCATCTCATCCTCTGCTGCCAACCTTTTTCTTTTGCCTTCAAACTTTCCCAGCATCAGGGTCTTTTCCAATGAGTTGGCTTTTCGCATCAAGTGACCAGCATAGTGGAGCTTCAGCTTCAGCATCAGTCCTTCCAATGAATATTCATAGTCGATTTCCTTTAGGATTGACTGGTTTGATCTTGCAGTACAAAGGACTCAAACTGCTGCTGCCGCCGCCAAGTCGCTTCAGTCATGTCCGACTCTGTGCAACCCCACAGATGGCAGCCCACCAGGCTCCCCCATCCCTGGGATTCTCCAGGCAAGAACACTGGAGTGCGTTGCCATTTCCTTCTCCAATGCATGAAAGTGAAAAGTGAAAGTGAAGTCGCCCAGTCGTGTCCGACTCTTCATGACCCCATGGATTGCAGCCTACCAGGCTCCTCCATCTGTGGTATTTTCCAGGCAAGAATACTGGAGTGGGGTGCCATTGCCTTCATCTTCTGTAACACCACTATTCAAAACCTTTACAGATTACCTGTTACTAGTCTCAAGTTCCTTGAAATCAGAAGAATAAAATCTACCTAGTAAACTTTACAACTGATTATAAAGATTAAATGAACTAAGACGGGGGAAAGAAGAGATTGTATGATGGGAATGTTATGGGTTGGGTTAAGATGCTGCTTGTGACAGATATGTTGGTCAGGTCTGCCTAAGAAAAACAACCCATTTGGAGGCACATATATAGATTTATTTGGGGATGATAGTTTGCTTGGTTAGCGAGGGTTTTCAACCTCAGCACTATTGATATTTCAAGCCTGATACTTCTTTCTAGTGGGGAGCTATCCTGTGCATTGTAGCACATTTAACAGTAGCCCTGCCCTCTACTATCTAGTTGCTACTAGGATTCCTCCCCTGAAAGTTGTGGCAACCAAAAATGTTTCCAGATATGGCTAATGCCCCTGTCTTTATCTCCAGCTCAGAGGAATTGCCCTGTTAAGAACCACTGTTCGAGATCAGAGATACATTCAGTTCAGTTCAGTTCACTTGCTCAGTCGTGTCCAACTCTTTGCAGTCCCATGAATAGCAGCACACCAGGCCTCCCTGTCCATCACCATCTCCCGGAGTTCACTCAAACTCACATCCATCGAGTCGGTGATGCCATCTAACCATCTCATCCTCTGTCATCCCCTTCTCCTCCTGCCCTCAATCCCTCCCAGCACCAGAGTCTTTTCCAATGAGTCAACTCTTCCCATGAGGTGGCCAAAGTACTGGAGCCTCAGCTTTAGCATCATTCCTTCCAGAGAAATCCCAGGGTTGATCTCCTTCAGAATGGACTGGTTGGATCTCCTTGCAGTCCAAGGGACTCTCAAGAGTCTTCTCCAACACCACAGTTCAAAAGCATCAATTCTTCAATGCTCAGCTTTCTTCACAGTCTAACTCTCACATCCATACCTGACCACTGGAAAAACCATAGCCTTGACTAGACGAAACTTTGTTGGCAAAGTAATGTCTCTGCTTTTGAATATGCTATCTAGGTTGGTCATAACTTTCCTTCCAAGGAGTAAGCGTCTTTTAATTTCATGGCTGCAATCACCATCTGCAGTGATTTTGGAGCCCCCCCAAAATAAAGTCTGACACTGTTTCCCCATCTATTTCCCATGAAGTGATGGGACCAGATGCCATGATCTTCGTTTTCTGAATTTTGAGCTCTAAGCCAACTTTTTCATTCTCCACTTGCACTCTCATCAAGAGGCTCTTTAGATCCTCTTCACTTTCTGCCATAAGGGTGGTGCCATCTGCATATCTGAGGTTACTGATATTTCTCCTGACAATCTTGATTCCAGCTTGTGTTTCTTCCAGTCCAGCGTTTCTCATGATGTACTCTGCATATAAGTTAAATAAGCAGGGTGACAATATACAGCCTTGACAATATACTCCTTTTCCTGTTTGGAACAAGTCTGTTGTTCCATGTCCAGTTCTAACTGTTGCATCTTGACCTGCATATAGGTTTCTCAAGAGGCAGGTCAGGTGGTCTGGTATTCCCATCTCTTTCAGAATTTTCCACAGTTTACTGTGATCCACAAAGTCAAAAGCTCTGGCATAGTCAATAAAACAGAAATAGATGTTTTTCTGGAACTCTCTTGCTTTTTTGATGATCCAGCGGATGTTGGCAATTTGATATCTCGTTCCTCTGCCTTTTCTAAAACCAGCTTGAACATCAGGAAGTTCATGGTTCACGTATTGCTGAAGCCTGGCTTGGAGAATTTTGAGCATTACTTTACTAGCGTGTGAGATGAGTGCAATTGTGCCGTAGTTTGAGCATTCTTTGGCATTGCCTTTCTTTGGGACTGAAATGAAAAATGACCTTTTCTAGTCCTGTGGCCACTGCTGAGTTTTCCAAATTTGCTGGCATATTGAGTGCAGCACTTTAACAGTATCATCTTTCAGGATTTGAAACAGCTCAACTGGAATTCCATCACTTCCAATAGCTTTGTTTGTAGTGATGCTTTCTAAGGCCCACTTGACTTCACATTCCAGGATGTCTGGCTCTAGGTGAGTGATCACACCATTGTGAGTATCTTGGTCTTGAAGTTCTTTTTTGTATAGTCATTCTGTGAATTCTTGCCACCTCTTCTTAATATCTTCCGCTTCTCTTAGGTCCATACCATTTCTGTCCTTTATTGAGCCCATCTTTGCATGAAATGTTCCCCTTGTATCTCTAATTTTCTTGACGAGATCTCTAGTCTTTCCCATTCTGTTGTTTTCCTCTATTTCTTTGCAATAGAGATACAATATGTCTACATTATTGTCCAAATATATCAAATTCAGTTTTCTAAAAGGTCACAGTCATTGCCTTAGGGACATTATGAACTAAGAGTGGGGGGCAGACAGAAAAGTAAGCAACAGCTTGTATAACATATCCAGAGCAAATGAATGCTATGAAAGGAACGCAAACAAGGCATTGGAGGCACAGAAGGAATCATCAAGATTTGCAGAGTGGAGGTTGCATTCAGTGCAAAGCACAAAGATAAATTTGCTTCGCCATCAGTCTGGAGATAAGAAAGGCAGACTGTGGCTCCTGGCTAACTCACCATTGATGGTGAATTTCAGTACAGTTATTGCTAAGCAGAATTTTTTGAGAGACTGAACAGGTGAGAGCCTTTGAAGAAGAACTTTAAGTGAAGCAAAGGCAGAGAGGAGAATGGAAATGAATGGTCCAAGAGGGATATCAGACTTTGTAAGACTCGTTTTCTAATTTTTTAACTTCTGTGCAAACCTAACCATCTCTGCTCATTCTGGTAGCCCCTTTTGTTTCTCTTTCCTTTTCGCTGTTTCTCCTTCCTAAGAAATGTTTTTTATATACTTGAAGTTCAGATTCTTGAAAGTATTGATAACCTCCCCCAACACTTGAAAGCAGTGATGAGCACAAACACACACAACTTGGTGGTGTTGCAGTGAATCTAAATCACTGGGGCATTCAGGCCAGCCATAGTGGTGGTCCTTCTTGGTTTATTACAGGCAAGGAGATAATCAATACTGACTGTGCAGAGTGAGGACGGTTGGAAACTCCGTCTTAATGTGTGTCCTCCGTCCTTGTCTATAAGTTTAATATGGGGAGGTGCTAAATTAAACAAACCAGTGTATAGCAATCTGCATAGTTGTCAAGGCAGGGATTCAAAGAACCAAATGCTGGAAAACATGCCATATTGACAATGCCCAGCCTGGGGCTTTTGAGGTCATAGCTACATGATACCAGCTTTTTATCCCATCCTGCTCAGAAAATGCTGAGAAAGCCAGGGAGGATGTAGATGGTGTGATGTAAAACATGATCACTGTAAATATCTCAGCATGCATCTTGCTGACAGTGGGAAGTCCAGCTCTGGAAGAAACACTGTCAGCAGTAGCATCTATTTATATGAAAGATTAAGCTAGAAAATGCTTATTCTTGTTGATATTTTTAGTAGTTCTCCCAGAATTTTGAAACTGTTTTCAATATTCTTTTTTGCTTGTTTAGATTTTCACACTTAAACTGATTCTACCCAATGCATCTGTAAGGGTTGGACTGACTAACAGACAGACATTTACTATCTAAATTAAATAGCAATTGGGATTTATGGACTGTAGCCCCCCAGGCTTATCTGTCCATGGAATTCTCCAGGCAAGAATACTGGAATGGGTTGCCATTCTCTTCTCCAGGGTATCTTCCTGACCCAGGGATTGAACCCCAGTCTCTCGCATTGCAGGCAGATTCTTTACTATCTGAACCACAGGGACACATGTATGAAAGTCACTCATTTGTGTACAACTCTTTTCAGCCCCATGGATGATACAGACAACAGAATTCTCCAGACCAGAATACTGGAGTGGGTAGCCATTCCCTTCCCCAGGGGATGTTCCCAACCCAGGGATCAAACCCAGGTCTCCCGCATTGCAGGTAGATTCTTTATTAGCTGAGCCACAAGGGAAGGCCGAGCCACAGGGGAAGACCTAACAACTGAGTGGTCAGAAATGCTGAAAAAAAGATCTTGCATTCGTTGTCAGGAAATTTGAGTTTGAATGTCAGATGTGTCAGCTGTAAAATGGTTCACCTTGGAAAAAAATCACTAATCTTATTTGTAATACCCAAATATCATTAAAGTGGTCCTATCTCTTAGGATATCTGTGAAAGTAAGGTAAATTGACATATGTGAAAGCATTTGGCAACCCTTCAGCTAGGAAGAAGAAAGACAAGAAGAAAGGATGAGGGAAGGTAGGTAGAGAGGGAGGGAAGGATGGAGGGAGAAAGGAAGGAAGGGTGGAAGGAAGGATGGAGCCCAAAGCATTCAACATTCTATTTTAAAGCTTGACAAATTGAAAACACTTCTATTTTTCTCAGCTTTATTGAGATATAATTGACAAGTAAAATTGTAATATATTTAAAGCACGAAATGTGATGCTTTTATATAGGTATATATGGTGAAATAAATAAACCCATGGTGAGTTTATAAACACATCAATCACCTCAGATATTTACCTATTTACCTTTTTTTGGTAAGAATATTAAGTTCTATTCTGATAGCAAATTTCAATTATATGATGGTGCTATCAATTATTGTCATATTTTCTTTAGATCCTCAGGCAATTATTATCTTATAGATGAAAGTTTGCATCCTTTACCTTTTACCAAACTTTCTCTGTTTCCCCCAAACCCCAGTCCTTATCAACCACTTTTCTACTCTCTGTTTCTATACATTCATTATTTTGGATTTCATATATAAATGATATCATGCAGTATTTACCTTTCTCTCCCTGGCTTATTTTAATTAGCATAATGCCTTCCAAGTTCATCCATCTTGTAACAAATGACAGAATTTCCTTTTTTAAGGTTGAATGTATATATACACATGGACTTCCCTGGTGGCTCAGATAGTAATGAATTTGCCTACAATGCAGGAGACCTGGATTCGATCCCTGAATAGGGAATATCCCCTGGAGAAGGGAATGGAGATCCACTACAGTATTCTTGCCTGGAGAATTCCATACAGATATTTCTTTGAGATAATGGCTCATCGAACTAAAGAGCTTCTGCTCAACAGAGGAAGTCTCAACAAAATGAAAAGACAACCTGTGAAATGGAAGAAAATATTGGCAAACCACATAGGTGGCACTAGTGGTAAAGAATCTATCTGCTAGTGAAGGAGATGCAAGAGACATGGGTTTGATCCCTGGGTCGAGAAGATCCCCTGAAGAAGGACATTGCAACCTATTCCAGTATTCTTGCCTGGAACATGGACAGAGGAGCCTGGTGAGCTATAGTCCACAGGGCCACAAAGAGTTGGACATGACTGAGTGACTGAGCACATTGCGTTGCACATCATACAATGAGTTAATATCCAAAATATACAAAGAACTCATGCAGCTTGGTAACAAAAAACAAAACAATTAATAAATGCAAAAAGAGACTGAATAGACATTTTTTCCAAAAAGGATATATAGAGCCAATAGGTACATGAAAAGATGCTCAACATCACTAATCCTCAGGGAAATGCAAAACAAAACCACAATGAGTTATCACCATATACCTGTTATATGGCAATTATCAAAGAGACAATAAATAGCAAGTGTTGGTGAGGATGTAGATTAAAAGGAATACTTGTACACCATTGGTGGGCCTGCAAATTGATAATGTCATTATGGATATCAGTTTGGAGGTTCCTCAAGAAATTAAAAATAGAACTTGTATAGAACTGTGGTACTGTCCAGCAGTACCACTTCTGGTTATTTATTTGAAGGAAACAAAACATACTTTATAGTGAAGTTAGAGATATTTTTGAGAGAAACACTACTGCTGCTGCTGCTGCTAATTCACTTCAGTCATGTCCGACTCTGTGCAACCCCATAGACGGCAGCCCACCAGGCTCCCCCATCCCTGGGATTCTCCAGGCAAGAACACTGGAGTGGGTTGCCATTTCCTTCTCCAATGCATGAAAGTGAAAAGTCAAAGTGAAGTCGCTCAGTCGTGTCCAACTCTTTGCGACCCCATGGACTACAGCCCACCAGGCTCCTCAGCCCATGGGATTTTCCAGGCAAGAGTACTGGAGTGGGGTGCCATTGCCTTCTCCAGAGAACAACTACTATATCCTGTTTAATCATGATCCTATTATAGACTGTGCTTATGCTTGTTTGTTTTTCTCTCTCTAGTGTCTTCACAGCATTTGGTGGCAGGAAGAATGGGGAAGCAATGTCCTTTTCATGTGTTAAGAGTTTGGTTAATCACAAAACTGTCAAAACCACCCTAGAACTACAAACTGACAGATGGATCTTCACTGATCGATGACTCTGTTCTACCCTTCTGAGACCATCTAGGGAGACTTATTGTTAGGAAATGCTAATGTTTTGTGCGTCTCCTTTAAAGGGTAAAAATAGCTACAGAACTAGGATGGTAACTTCTTTGAATATGACTGAAAGGGTTGGTTCTGAGTGAAACAGGTGGTCACAAAAACAGCAGGACAGACCTATTTGAGCCTCAACTATTCTTGAGAGCAATTACCAATGAAGAACATTTAAATTTTGAATAAACAAATCTATTATATTTTATTTACTCATTTTATTGGAAGGGGGCACAGAATGATAAAATTGATTTGTAACACCCTATCAGCTGAGGGGTTTTTTGTTTGTTTGATTGATTGATTGAATGTTATGGTTGTTTACAGTTTCCTATGATAAGTGACAGAGCACATATTTTTTCACTTTAGCTTTCCATCAGAAGGGTTTCTTACCATCAAGCCAACAAGCTCCAGATGTAATTTCACTGATGAGCAAGACAATCTCTGCCAACTGAATTCCTATTGATTAGCATCTGATTTTGTTTGTCAGCAAAAAGAAAAACTTATTCTTTAATGGCATGTTTTGGTACATAACCAGGGGGCTATGTTTTGGAAGGGGGAGGTGTGGATGGAGGGGTCTCTTTCAAAAGCTGATGAAAACATATTAGTGTGTCTGATCATTTTTGCTCTCAACCCTATAAATAACATCTGTGATCTTAAAGCAGCCAACATCTTGCCCTGAAGATGAAAGAAATAGTTGGCTTGCTGTTCTTTGGAGTTGAACGCTGTCACAGCCTGAGACGGAGGACGTGATGTACTACGGGGCCAATGTCTCTCACCATCCACCCAGCCCCTTGACTCCTCCTCCCCGGAGGGTTTGAGGGGCTACACACAGCCAGTCATTCTCACTGGGTAGGAGGAATGACAACTCCTAATAACCTAATTACAGCTGTTGTAGAAAATCTGCCAGCATGAAGGCAGGTTTCTCATCAGTATAGTCTGGATGGGGATTTGAGGGAAAAACCGAGCAGACCTAAAATTTTATAAACAATCACACACGGACAGACTACAGTTACAGAGTATTAGAGTATTTACCAAGACCTTTTCACACATTATTTCATTTAAGCATGAGTACAGTCCATGCATGCGTGCTGGATCACTTCTGTCATGTCCAGCTCTTTGCGAACCCTGTGGACTGTAGCCCCCTAAGCTTCTCTGTTCATGGAATTCTCCAGGTAAGAATACTGGAGTTGGTTGCCATGCCCTTGCTCCAGAGGATCTTCCCAACCCAGAGATCGAACTCACATCTCTTAAGTTTCCTGCATTGTCAGGTGGGTCCTTTACCACTACCACCACCTGGGAAGTCCCACAGTTGCATGAGGTAATCATCATTATTATCTCTATTTCATGTCACAAAGATATTCAAGGTCCAGAAATAGTCAATGACTCATCCAATATTATACAACTTATAAGTAACAAACAAGTGTTGAGCCTATGAGTCTGGTCCAGTGTTCTGTCCAACACAATGGACTTTCTATCTCACTTTGCTAAGGGAGTGTATTTTCTACACTTTTCAAGCAAAACTTTGCTTTCCATTGGGAAGACTTTTTTTTCCCCCTATAAAGCACCTTTTATTGCTAATCATATATAATTTCAATAATTTATGAATGTAAATGTGTTACTTAGGTGTCATGAAGAAAGAACAAGAAATCAGTATTAATATTACAACTAAGACATTTGTCACTTAAAAAATTTGATTTCTTTAGTAAGTGGATATGCTTCTTTCACATTAATATGTGTGTCTTTGCATCATGAGAGGGAAGCAAAAGGGTGTACAACATGATTAAGTAATACAAAAGTTTCCAGGAATGACTTAAATGAAATAGATTTTCTTAAGTGATTGACCGAAGACCTGTGAAGAGTTCCCATTCAATTCCTTTTTCAGTCAAGAGTGTTTCTGGTTAATTGTAACCCTCAAGGAATTAAGAGGTCAGAGTGTCCTTGCAGTGCTAAGATAAAATACAGAGTAATAATAAAAAAAAAATAGAAAAATTGTCATTAAAGTATGGGACCATCCAGTGTGTATAAACTCAAGATTTTCTGAGAGAGCTCACCTGCTTTCAAGTGGTAACAAGAATTTAGTTAGCTAAAGACAGGCAAGTGATCTCCTTCAAGCAAATAAGATGTAATTTCATAAAGCAAGATCATGAAGCATGGTTTAATATGAAAAATATTTTTGTAACAGGATTTTTTTAATGGAATTTTAACTCTGTGTGGGAGCCTGCAGGAAACTTTAATTTTAGACCTTTGACCTTATTCCTGTTCAGATTACCTTTCCCAGTAATTCCATAATTTACTGTCCATTAAACCATCTTCCTCTTAACAAATTCAGACACAATCATTCCCTTTAGGTCCTGCTGGGATTTTATAATGAGCAGTCAATGGCACAATGATCTTCCTTTTTTTATCTGCTTGCTCAGAGTTCCTATTACTCTTCTTCTGCCCATTCCATTAGGCATATGCCTAGTTTATGCTTTCTCATTTTTTGATGCCTTTGTTCCATATAATTATATCTGCATCTGATATCTTCTTCCTCTACTTTGCCCCTGAACTAGATGCTAAGTTTGCTTTAACAGAACATAAGCATGGTGGCAAGGCACCTGTGACAGTTTCTAAAGAGTGGCTAATTATAATTTTAAAATATTTTTTCTTGATTCAAAGAGTCAGCTAATATTATGTGTGGTGATGAAACCACACACCTCAGGTTGAGACTTGAAAAGCAGAGACATTACTTTGCCCACAAAGGTCCATCTAGTCAAGAATATGGTTTTTCCAGTAATCATGTATAGATGTGAGAGTTGGACTATGAAGAAAGCTGAGTGCCAAAGAATTGATGCTTTTGAACTGTATGTTGGAGAAGACTCTTGAGAATCGCTTGGACTTGGATTTCCTAAAGGAAATCAGTCCTGAATATTCATCGGAAGGATGATGTTGAAGCTAAAACTTCAATACTTTGACCACCTGGTCCGAAGAACTGACACATTTGAAAAGACCCTGATGCTGGGAAAGATTGAAGTTGGGAGGAGAAGGGGATGACAGAGGATGAGATGGTTGGATGGCATCACTGACTCAATGGACATGAGTTTGAGGAAATCTCCTGGAGTTGCTGATGGACAGTGAGGCCTGGTGTGCTGGAGTCCATGGGGTCACAAAGAGTTGGACACGACTGAGTGACTGAACTGAACTGAATTCATGAAGCAATTTCTAATAATAATAATGTATAAATTCAATATAATTCCTGTAAAGAAATCCCAGTAGAATTTTTTTATGGAAATCAACAAAATGATTTAGAAATGCATTTGGAAAAGCAAAGGAAATAAAACATTCGAAACAGTTTTGAAAAAGAACAAAGTTGAATCATTCACATTACTTGATTTCAAGACTTGCTATAAACTACAGTCATCAAGCCAATGAGTTGATGGCAAAAGGATAAAGGTATAGATCAGTGGAATGGAATAGAGTCCAAAACCAGACACGGACACATACAGGTTAATTGATTCTTTTCAAAGTTGAAAAAGCAATTTATTGGAGAAAGGATAGTCTTTCAGCAAACGGTGCTGGAACGATTGGAGTTCCATAGGAAAATTCAAAGTGGGAACCATGTCTTATACCACAGACAAAAAAATGAACTCAAAACATATCATAGACTTAATGGGAAGCCTACAACTGTAAAATTTTCAGCAGAAAGCATAGGAGAAAATCTTGGCTCTGCAGTATCATCTATATCCCCTCCCGAAGCAAGGAAGATTTCAGTCTGTTTATATTGTCGCCTGGAAGTTGCTAGATGTCGGTTCCACAGGTAGTAGAAAATGGTGTTTCTGGGGAGGAGCCTCTGACTGTGGGAACCATGTGGTCCAAAACGGCTGCAAACACACTTCAGCCTTTATGAGCCAGCAGCAGCAGGTGTATTACAGCCACTGATTTGGCACAGTGGAAAACATCATATTATCTTCCAGCTTTCCCCGTTCTTGCAAATGGCTCTACTGGGTCTAAACAGACATTTGGAGCCAGCCTACTTTTTGTCCTGTGAATGAGACAGGAGAGCTATTCTAGCCCAAGGATGGCGGAAATGTGTGGTGTTCTTCATTCCCTTCCCCACTGATGATTTGTTTTGCAGCCTCCCTCTTGCTACTGCTCTGTAGCAGCTGTTCCTTTTCTTTGCTGTGTATATGTCTCCTTTTTATCTAGGCAGGAAGGGCAATTTCTTTGAAATAAAGCCCCCTTCTCTGTCACCAGCGACCTTGAGACATTCAGTGCTATCATTTCCCAGCTGTATTAGTGACTCCAAATTCAATTTCAAGGTTTTGAAAGCTTTCCCTTGTCCACCTTGTGTTCACTTGCCTTCGTTTAAGTGTCCTGCAATGCAATTTCTTTGGGATCCTTGTATCCATTTTAGTATGTGTCTAACTTAGCCAAAGAGAATTGCAGCAAGCGTGGCCTCAATGCCTGGGGCCTGGCAGTGATCCAGGGTGTCACAGTTGGGGCCTCTGTCATGTCTTTGGATGCTGTGAATAGCCAGTAATGGGAAAGGAGGAAAATGTCATGGTAGGACCTCGGGGTCTAGATCATGCAAATGATTTAACAAGATATAGTAGAGACTCAATTACTCACAGTATATAGGACCAAGAGTGCTTTCCTAACGGTAAACTTGAATAATAAGCAATTATAAGCACATTTTAAAATGCAGATGCATGCTTCTGATTGATGGGTGGGCTGGTATACATGGTGATGCCATTGAAACATGCTATTTATGGTTGTCATCAATTATATTGGTGTTTGTCAAGGCACACCCTTGTGAAACGTAGCTTTTTCATTTGTAAAATTTGTGTCTAAGGCATTTTTCGGAACAGGATTTCTGGGCCACCTGCTTAGTGAGTATTCAGAAATGTATTTGATCCAGCTGGCTGTGACTTTGTCTTTTATCTCACAAATTCTCCCATCCCCCCACAAAAAAGAATGAGAAATAAGTTTTATCTCTGGTGCCCGGGATAATCGAACAGTCACAGCTGCCTGGGTTGCAAAGAATTCTAAAAACTGTGCTTAGGATCACTCAGACACAGGATGGGGGAACGGTATCAGGTATGTTTTAGGAATGGCATCCTAGCCTATGGGTTTTTCCCTATAACATTCTCACGCCATGTCTGGTCTGCTTGACTCCTTGCCTCCATGTTTCCTTCTGTTGGTGGAATTCAGTCTGCTTGAATAACAGCTCTCTTGCAAATGTAAAAGAATTTAAAAGATATTCACAACCTCCTGTTTGAAATTTTAGCAGATTGTAATTACAAGGGAAACTGACAGGGATTAACAATAGAATTAGGGGTTCAAATTAAGTGAAGTTTCAAAAAATAAATTATACCTACTTTTTATTATTGAAAAGTAAATGAGTTAGTCCTGTGTTTTGATATCTCTAGGAATCCTTTCTGAAGCATTCCTGGGAGAGCCATAACGGGGCTTCCCAGGTGGCACTCGTAAGGAAAACACCTGCCAATGCTGGAGACATAAGAAATACAGGTTCAACCCTGGGTCAGGAAGTTCCCCTGGAGGAGGGGATGGCAACCCACTCCAGTATTCTTGCCTGGAGAGTCCCATGGACAGAGGACCTGGCATGCTACAGTCCATAGGGCTGCCAAGAGTCAGACACAACTGAAGAAACTTAGCAGGCACAGGAGAGCCATAAACACCCTTTTTGCCCCTCTTACACAGTTTCATTCCACTGAAAAGAAGCACCCTCACTTAGCACTACTATTTCCTGGACATGATAAAGAACCTTAATAAGTGCCACTTAAGAGCATGACCAAGGATCTCAGTGTTCAAAGGAGATTAATTTATATTGCAAATGACACCATAATGCAAATAACATTTTTCTCCAAATTTAGCTACCAATCTTCTGTCTTTAAACAGGAAAAATCACCCTCAGTCATTATATGGAAATGTTGTACTCAATACAGAATAATATTTTAAATTACAGGGTTGTCTAATCAGCCAAAATATCAACCAAGGTTTCCATGTAAGATTCACTGTCATTGACTAGAAATAAGTTTTACAGTCCTTTTATACTAAGTGTATATACTTTCTCTCTCCAAAGCTTTTGGGGTTTTAAATTTCAAACATTTTACCCTACTACATTCAGTGAAATTCAGTCTTTTAAGTTTAGGAAAGTGATGCTCTCTTTCTGGCATTTCTTTATGGATTTAGCTAGCCACTTGTAAGCGCTCAGGCTCATATGTACATGTATATTGTATGTGTGTATGTCTAGATGTTTGGTGGGGTGATTTCAGTTTTCCCTGGACAGACATACAGAGTGTCAGGCGGGTGGAGGTGAAGATGGGGGAATGAGCTTTGGGGAATCCCAGGCCAGTATAGGTCTGGGATTGGAGAAACTAAGTACAGGCTTGGTTGTATTCTTGTTCACCCTGCAAAGGATTCCTGGACCCAATTCCATGTAAAGAGACTTCCCCACATCAACAAGCAATTCTCAGATGCCAGTAGGGTGTCTGAGAATTCAACTCAATTCTGACACTATCTACCCAGACATAGAATTCAATTCTATAGGTAAAGGACTCGGTCCCACAAGACCATCCTTTACTTCCAAGGCTAGTCTCAAGTCCAGGTTGTTACCTATGCTTTTAACCAACTGCCTATAAACCAGAGGTTCTTACGACCCCTTCCTTATGTTTGATTAATTTGCTAGCACAGCTCATAAAACTTAGGAAAACTCGTTACTGATTAGATTATTGATTTATTATAAAAAGCTATTAAGAGATACAAATCAAAGCCAGATGATAAGAAACATAGGGTGAGGTCCCAAACAAAGGAACTCATGTTCCTATGAAACATGGACCCAGCTGGGTAGTAAGCAGCAGCATTCTCGTTCCCCAATATGAAAGCTCTCTGAGAAAAGATAAGAAGCTGTCCTTTGGGGTTTTTAATGGAGGTTTTATTACATAGTCCTGATTGACTACATTATTGGCCAGTGGCAGTTGATTCAACCTGCACCATCCTCTCTCCTCCCTGGAAATCAGAGGATAGGACTGAAAATTTCAACCCCCAAATCACAGGGTTGGTGATTGCAGCAATTAGTCCCACCCTTGGGTGGGATCTAAAATTATCTTTCCTGAAGCATTTTCAGGATCCAAAGACAAGAGACCAAATATTATAGTATAGCTCTTTATCGATAATGAAATACCAAGAGTTTTGGGAACTTGTGGGCCAAGAACTGTGGATAAAGATCATATATTCTTGATCTATACATTTTTCTTATAAAACAAAATATTTCACACCCCTTTGCCTTACCAGGATTTACTCTACCTCATTCTAGTGTCTCTCTTATCAAGAGCAGAGAGCAGACTTCTTTCATATTTCAAGATGCCTAAATGTGATAGGTAGATTCTTAAATTTTAAATATGAAGACTATTTGAAAAAAATAATGTATATACCATTATGGGATTCTTCATAGTATTCTTTTTAGACCTTGATATTTGTCATGAGACAGTATCTGTACTTATTTTCTTGCCCAAATCACTAGTCTGTTTTTAATTGTAGCTCTAGTGCCTGCAATCCAGCATAAGACAGGGTGCTACTGCTGCTGCTAAGTCACTTCAGTCGTGTCCAACTCTGTGTGACCCCATAGATGGCAGCCCACCAGGCTCCCCCATCCCTGGGATTCTCCAGGCAAGAACACTGGAGTGGGTTGCCATTTCCTTCTCCAATGCGTGAAAGTGAAAAGTGAAAGTGAAGTCGCTCAGTCGTGTCTGACTCTTAGCGACCCCATGGACTGCAGCCTACCAGACTCCTCCATCCATGGGATTTGCCAGGCAAGAGTACTGGAGTGGGGTGCCATTGCCTTCTCCTTAGACTCATAGAATTCCATAACTTTAAGAGAACTTAGAGTTTATCTTGCCCAAACCCTTTGTTTTTTAAAAAGTTTGTATTTAGTTTTGGCTGCGCTTGGTCTTTGTTACTGCATGCAAGCTTTCTCTAGTTGCGGCGAAGCAGGGGCTACTCTTTTTACAGTGCACGGGCTTCCCACTGTGGTGGCTTCTCTCGCTGCAGAGCACAGGCTCTAGGCGTGTGGCCTCAGTAGCTGTGGCTCGCAGGTTCTCGAGCATGGGCTTGGTAGGTGTGGCACATGGGCTTAGCGTCCCCACAGTATGCGGAATCTTCCTCAGCCCGGGCTTGAACCCATGCCACCTGTGTTGGCAGGCAGACTTATTCACTGAGCCACAGGGAAGTCTCCCAAACCCTTTGTTTTAAAGTAAGAAAGCTCAGTATATATATAACTGTATCACTTTGCTGTACACTTGAAATGGTACAGTGTAGCAAATCAACCATGAAAGTGAAAGTGAAGTCGTGTCTGACTCTTTGGGGCCCCAAGGACTGTAATCTACCAAGCTCCTTTGTCCATGGGATTTTCCAGACAAGGGTACTGGAGTGGGTTGCCATTTCCTTCTCCAGGGGATCTTCCCGACCGAGATTGAACCCAGCATTATAAGCAGACGCTTTATGATCTGAGCCACTAGGGAAGCTAACTGTACTCAAATCAACTATATACCAGGGATTCAAATATACTCAAATATAAAATAAAAATTAAATTAAAAAATAAATATAGTAAGAAAAGTCAGGTTCAGAGATAGAATCTTATAATAACAGGGAAATTGCTTAAAGATCATCTCACAGACAGAAGTAGATCCAAGCCTGAGGTTCAGGTGTCCTGACTCCTAGTGAGTTTCTTATCCTTCCTTCTTTTCAATGTAGCATCTTGTTTAAAAATAAAAGATATATCCCCCCCCTTTTTTTTTTTTGGCAATGTGTCCATGTATTGAAAAGAAGGAAGGCACAAAGGGAATCTTTCGTGAAAACAGCCTGTGCCCTAAAAAACTGTGAGAGTTATTATTATAAAAGGACACTATTTTCCTCCCTATTGCTCTAAAATTATTTTTTATAACATCAAGCCCAAATGTCTTTTTGTCCCCCAGGTGTCTGACAACTGTGGAAAAAAGGTACCATAGAAAAAGTTTCCTTGTGAGGTCCTTACATTGAGGTCACCATCTTCTGCCATATTTAGGTAATAAAAATGGGAAATTACTTCCTTAAAAAAATGACATAATATCCTATATATAGGAATCATATTAGTGAATGGTTAATTCTATTTGGTATATAAAATTCAAATGTACTGGGATGAGGACATTAGTGAGTTGTTTTTGTTTAAACTCTCTGCATTCCCCTTAGAGATTCTGCCTTCTGTCAAGATTAAGTTGTTCAAGCTTTAATATTTGTCATCAAACAAATGGCTTTGATCTCACAGATGCCATAGAGAGGCAGGGTGGAAGAGCCCCATTACTCAGAGAGAAAACAAATTTCATGGGCTGCAGGCATACATTCTGAATGTCAAGCCCCAGTGCAGTAGTCACTCACCAAACAGAAATCGAAGAGCCTGCAGAGAAATATGTTTCCCTAAGAGGCGGTTCACCATGGAAGAAATGACAGATCACCATCCACATGGTCAGGTTGGGTTTTCCTGATCCAAGCTGGGTTTCTGCATGGCTGGGAACCATCACAAACTCTCAATGCTTCTGGGCACAACACCACCAGATGTTTCCTTAGATGCTTCTCTGTGGGTCCACTGCTGCTGCTGCTGCTGCTAAGTCGCTTCAGTCGTGTCCGACTCTGTGTGACCCCATAGATGGCAGCCCACCAGGCTCCCCCGTCCCTGGGATTCTCCAGGCAGGAATACTGGAGTGGGTTGCCATTTCCTTCTCCAAGCCAGAGCTAGGTCTTCTTTGCCTTTCCCCTGCCCCAGTCTGGCATACAGTGAGTGCTCAGCAGAAATGAGTGCTCAGAAATAACCAATTTATTGCAAATAGAAGTGGAGTCTAGGCCAGTGGTTCCCAATCAAGGATGATTTTACCATCAACCCCAAAAGTGGCAGAGATATTTTTTTAGTTTGTCATCACGTGGGAAGAGGGTACTATTAGTGTCTAGTGAGTACAGGTCAGGATGCTGCTAAATATGCTATGTTGGGCAGGACAGTCCCTCAACAAAGAAGTATCTGGTCCAAACTGCCATTAGTGCCGAGGTTGAAGAACTCTGCCAAGGCTGTTAGAGGGAAAAGGGTATCCTTCACCCTTCAGATTTTTCTTTCCACTGGATGTAGATCCATCAACTCAGCATCCATGGGTGATTCCTCAGATTGAGGAGACATGGCTGTGAACCTGGGTATGCAGAGACCAGCCCTTTCTTCATCCCTTTCTTGTGGGCGCTGGACAGAGCCTTCTGCTCTGTTCCTCCACACCACGAGCATTACAGCTCAGGCCCCAGAAGGGCCCACGCAGCCTGAACCTCAGCAAGTGTGTGGGTCTAATTTTGTGGTTTCTCCATACCTAAGGCAGGTATAAACCTCTTACTTGGTTCCACATTCAGGCAGGGAAAATAAGCACAGTTTATGGTCACCCAAGTTTCCCAGATAGGCCATATTTGTATTCATTAAGACCCATGAATTTAGACTTCCCTGGTGGTTCGGTGGTTAAGAATCTACCCGCCAGAGCAGAGGACACAGGTTCAGTCCCTGGTCTGGAAAGACTCCACTGCTGAGGGGCAACTAAGCCCATGAGCCCCAACTACCAAAGCCTGCAATCTAGAGCCTGAGCTCTACAACAGTAGACCCTGTCACAGCGAGAAGCCCCCTGCCCCACAACTAGAGAGCAGCCTGCTTGCTGCAACTAGGGAGAGCCTGCACATAGAAATGAAGACCCAGCGAAGCCATAAATTAATTAATTGATTTTTAAAAACCTATGAATTTGTCTCATTAGAACCATCCTGTGCTGTTTCCACCAGGCTGGGGTGGGGCGGGGCAGGGGCTGAGGAAGGTGGCGTGGATTTCTCCTCTACAGTCAGTCATTCCCAGGGGCATATCCTGCCTAGACAGATATGCAGTGATATGCTCCTGCTATCAGGAAATGGCCCTAAATTATTGGGAAGCAGGAAACTTAAAGATATGTTTGAAGTCATCATCCAGCCACCACTGCTGTGACAGACATCAGCCGTTTCAGAAATGGAGGTTACTGATTAAGAACTGATAACATGGATTTGATAACATGGACAGTACAGCCCTTGTTGGTGGGCTGAGGTTAAAGTGATGTTTTCTCAGACTGAATGGATGTAGAGGGTGGCAAAGAATGGTCTCTTTCCAAGACATGGCCTGCTGATGTCCTTGCTGTACTGACAGCGGAAGGTTGTACATTTTCATTAGATGCTCGAGGGCTGAGAGAAGATTATTTTATACTATCACTCTCCCATAATGATAAGCAAGCCTAGGGAAAAAGAAAAAAAAAAATCTTAAAATGTTCTCACCAAAATGGACAGAGAAAAATGATGCTAGTGGTTTCCATCTCTCACAGCTCCGTTTAAAGCCTTATCCCTCTAGACTCATTTGTTTTATTTTTAGTGTTTTCCCTACAACATCATTGATTATATCTGATTCATAATTAACTTAGGAAATATGAGTAATACTTGGGATTTCCATTTAACACTTCGACTTAGGAAAGAGAATATTGATGGTTTCATTCACTCAAGTTAGTACCTCTTAGTGGACTTACAGCATACCTCAGTTTTGCTTTACCTTTTCCACTAGATGGAATAAAAGTAATATTTGATGTTGAGTAAAAAATATTTATTTTTGGAAATGTTCCCCCACTGTCACTATTGTTCATTTATAGCTCTTTCACTGTTTCTTCCAGTGGTTAAGATTGAACTAACATCACCAACATCCCCAGCATCATCATTACTATGGTAACAGCCCTCGTTACTTGAGTACCTACGTTGTATCACAAATTGTCCTATGTGCTTGACACAATTTCCTTTAAATCTTATAATAACCCTGTGTAGTGGGCACTATATCCCAGATTTTACAGGCAATAAAAACTGAATCTCAAAGAAGTTAAATATTTTGCTCAAGGTCACATAACTGTGAGGGAAGAATCCAGATTCAGACTGAGGTCTGCCTGATTCTTATTAGGGATACAAATGTAAGACCATATCAACAAGCCACAGGGTAATTCAACCCACAGTTGAATTAGTTAAGTGCTTTTTCTGTAGCATGCCCTGTGCTAGCTACTGTGAGCACAGGTGTAGAGGTAAAGCGTTTGTCAATATTTTTATTAATATGGCATCACTGACTCAATGGACTTTGAGCAGTGAATTTGAGCAAACTCTGAGAGATAGTGATGGACAGGGAAACCTAAAGTGCTATAGTCCATAGGGTCACAAAGAATCAAATGCAACTTAGCAACTGAACAACAACACTAATGTACCATAGCGGGCATAAAAGATTATTCTGTAATTCAGAGGATCTGTACATGTGGCCCCAAATAAATACAATGAGCATGGAACAGTTTGGAAGTACTGCTGTAGGATATAATTTCATGTTATCTTGGAGCATCATGCTGTTGTGAATATCTCCAGGATGAGTCAGAAAACTGGAGATCCAGCAGGCTTGAGGCCCAGGACTAGCTGATATTTCAATTCAAATATCATCAAGCAGAATTTTATCTTATTCAGACTTTTAATTCTATTTAGGTCTTCAACTGATCAGATGAGGACCCTCTACAGTAGAGAGAGCAATCTGCTTTACTCAGATTGCAATTTCAACTTCATCAAAAACACCCTGGAGAGAAGACCCAGAATAATATTTGATCAAATGTCAGGGCACCTCACAGTCCAACCAAGTGGACTTTTAACATTAACCATCATGTTCCCAAAAGACAAAAATTAAAATTGAAAATATAAAAATATCTCAGAAGGCTTAATTTTTTAAAAGTGAAAAAAATTACATCTCTAGATTAAAAGAAAGTAAATCTGGACTTGATATAAATAATGAAATCCTGGACTTTGAGCTTGTTGCTATGATTGGATAAGATTTTGGAGGTCTTGAGATGGAGGTAAGTATATTTTTCAAGTGGTAAGAATATGAATGATTGTGACCAAGAATACGAACGTAGTAAATTATTAGCTGCAGCTCTTCACTCCCCTCTGCATCTATAACTTTCACCGTGTGATTTTATAGCTCTTTCAACTAGAAGTAAGGAATTCCCTCTGTCCCTTGTCATCAGCATTGGGCATGTGGCTTTCGTTAGCCAATGAGATATTTGCAAACATAACACAAACAGAAACCTGAAATACGTGCAGATAACTTGAAACTGTGTCCATGTCTTGGCACCAACCCCAGCTGAGCCCAGCCACAATCAATTGATCTCACTGACCTAAGGGAACATATACAAGAACAATATCATTTCAAATCAGCAAGACACAGAACAATTCAACCAATATCCATCGAATGCTTCTTCTTGTGTCCTCCCCACCCACTGTTCTATATACTGCCAGGAATGATAAAGTAGCAACTGAGAATTCCTTCCAGATTGTTTTTAACCATTGAATTTTGGGGCCAGCTTGTTTCACAGAAAGCCTAACAGATCCCTTGGTCTTAAAATACTATTCTTTTATTCCATAAATATGTGAGTACCAACCCCATACCAGGACCTGCTGGGGATGTGATCTTAAATAAAAAAGACGTGCTACTGGATCTTACAGAGCTTACAGTCATGAACCCATCTTTCTTTGTGTTAAAAAGAAAACTGATTCTTTCATACTGCAAATCATTACACTCCACCATCTACTGCTTTTAAAATTAAACTCAAGTCTTAAAAGTACTCATGGCCGTAACATTTCAGGATAAAAGCTGTGGTGCAGAAAGTAGACCAGGTGCTAAGTTTGGGGTTTTGGTTTTGCTTTTTTTTTCTGCAAAGCAGGGCAGTATAATTGGAAAATATGGTGCTTGAATCCAATGAATAGTTCAGTGGCTTTCTAAACATAGGAAGATGAGTGTGTGTGTGTGTGTGTGTGTGTGTGTGCACATATGAACATACAGAATCTCAGTAAATGGCATATCATCTAACTGCAAAACCTACAAATTGTCTTTGACTCTTTTCCAAGGTTTTCTAAATATCCAATGACTATGTAGACTTTTCTATCATATACCATCATCCCAACCAAGCCATTGCCATCTGCCCCTTGGATTACGAGGCAATAACATTTTAACATGTCTCTCTGTTTTCTCTTCATCTTTTCTCCTTGTCTAGTCTACACTCAAAGATTTATCAAAAATATAGAACTGACCTTTAACTCTCACACATGATGCCCTTTGATGTTTTCCTATCCCTATAGAATGAAGCTTAAACTTCTTAGGGCAAAAACAAGACCTTCCTCATCTCAGTGCTGCCACAGCTCCTATTCCTCTTTGCCTCAGACATAGACATCAGCAAGTAGACATATCTTTAGGGCAGGGATGAGGGTAATGTAAGCAAGGTGTCTAGGATGCAAACTTTAAGGAGGTACTAATTGTCAGGATCATACAAGTACACCTCAGAATAAATACATTCCTAAATGTTGTACCCAGAAGGTCTTGATTGCCTCAAGCTGGTCTCCATCTTCAACTTCATGCTATTTCTCATCTTATGCTTCTTGACTCCTATCATCGCCTTTGCCGGATCACTATTTTCACCTTCCTTTTCCTACCAATTCTCACCCACATTTGTTAGATTGGGCTTAACTGGACATTTCCTGAGAAGCATTTGCTTATTTCCCAGGTTGGTGTAAGTTTACTTATATTTTCTATGTTCCCATTGGCCCTCTGGGCTTACTTCTACCTTAGCATTTACCATATTGGGTCAAAACTGCTTATCACTCCTGTCCCAACCCATAGGCTCTAAATTCTCTTAAGAGAGAGTCTTTTTTTTTTTTTTTAAACTTATCTTTGTAGCATAATGCACTAGGCCAGTCATCCTTATAATTTCACCTTTCCTGAGTCCTCCATATCTAATCCATCACTAAATCATGTGATCATCACCCCCAAATATCTTTCAAAGCCATCTCCCTCTCCCCACCTCCACCCAAAGCACAAGGCTGTCATTATCTGTCACCTGCACTATTACATTAGTGTCTTACCAGGACTTCCTATGTCTTCTCACACTCACCCACAGTTCAGCACCCTCATTTGTTCTCTTCATCATACCTGTGGTCATCTTTGCAAATTGGAAATAGGATTAAGCTCCCAAACTTTAATGGCTTCTTTTAAAAACATTGCTATTTATTAATATCTCTAATTTATTTATTTAAGTACTTTTTGGTTTGTGTTTTGGCTGCCCTGGGTCTTCATTGCTGTGTGCAGGCTTACTCTCCAGTTGTGGTGTGCAGGCTTCTCACTGCAGTGGCTTCTCTCATTGCAGAGCACAGGCTCTGGGCCTCATGGGCTTCAGCAGTTGTGGCCCACAGCATTTGGAATCTTCCTGAACCAGGGATCAAACCTGTGTCCTCTGCACTGGCAGGTGGATTCTTAAACACTGGACTACCAGGTAAGTCCTTTTAATAGCTTCTCATTGTTCTTAGGACAAGAACTCATAACCTTATGTTGGACTAGAGAACCCATGCATGGTCTGGCCCTGTCTGACCTCTACAGCTAATCTTACTAGCTGTAGTAATTTGAGCCACTGTTTTTCATATTTCATCCTTCTTTTAGTTCTAGAGTGTTCTGAGCACTTCCCTGCACCTAATGGTCTGGATAAAGCTGAAGTTCCAATACTTCGGCCACCTGATGTGAAAAACTGATTCACTCGAAAAGAACCTGACGCTGGGAAAGGTTGAAGGCAGAAGGGAACCACAGAGGATGAGATGGTTGGATAGCATCACTGACTCAATGGATATGAGTTTGAGCAAGCTCCAGGAGTTGATAATGGACATGGAAGCCTGGCGTGCTGCAGTCCATGGGGTTTTAGCAAAGAGTCAGACACAACTGAGTGAATGAACTGAACTGAACTGAATGGTCTGGATGCAGGTGGGTCCCACTGGTTAAAATGTTTTTCTTCCTCCAACGTTTCACTGGATTAATAGTTTCTTGTCCACAAGTCAGTCAAGGAATCACTAGATCAGACCTCCTTGAGGTCCCAACCCAGATCAAGTTCCTTGCTATTCATTTTCCTAGTTTTGTGTTCTTTTCCTTCAAATTATTCACCTCAGTTCAAAATATTTCACATTTCTGGGCAATTATTTTTGTTTAATTGCATCTAGTCTTCTTTGTGTTTATGAAAAATATTAAGGGAATTTTCAAGCATGTACAAAGTGGAATATAATGAACTCCCATTTCCTTCTTCCTGCCTCAACCATTAGCACCAGATGGATGTATTATCTTTTGTACCTTTTATTCCTCTCCAAATATCACATTTTATCCTTATATACCTTATCCTGTATTCTAGAAAATAAGAACTGTTTCTTTGAAAAATCCTCAAGATATAGTTAAACACTAACACTGTCAAAAGGGCTTCCCTAGTGGTTCAGGCAGTGAAAAATCCAGCTGCAATGCAGAAGACTGGGATTCAGTCCCTGAATCAGGAAGATTCCCCTGGAGAAGGGAATGGCTACCCACTCCAGTATTCTTGCCTGGAGAATTCTGCGAACAGTGGAGCGTGACAGACTATGGTCCATGGGTTCGCAAAGAGATGGACACGACTGGGTGACTAACACTTTCACTTTCACTCACACTGCCAAAAATTGAGTTTTTAAAATTATCAAATACCCTGTCAATGTTCAGCCAATATGTGAGATTTTAAGTTTTTACTTCCTGTAATATTGAGGTCAAGGATGATCTGCTCAATGCAATTCATGCCACATACTAGTTACTCAAATATTGTAGAAGGAGACTGAATATAAATGAATTGTTGCTTAATAAATTTTTATGAATATTTATGAGCTGGACACATCAAGGATACCTGGGGAGCAAGTCCTGAAGAAGACCAGTTAAACAAACTGCTACTCCTTCCTTCACTCCATGTGGGACAAACCTCATCTTCAGCTGGCATTCTGGGCCTTGGGGCAGGATGGCACTCTGGGACAAAGGCAGAGAAATGGAAAGGTGTCAAAGCTTTGCCCTTGTGGTAACCTACTCTCATCTTTGAGTGAAGCTGATAGATGACACAGTGCTTCCTATTATAGGACAGGTTTACTTTAGCAAAAAATTAATAAACAGAGATCTCCATTGAATAAGAGCTGGGAGATCAGAAGCAGGAACTCTCACACCCTACTGTGATAGCCAAGCCCAACAGGAAGAAAATAAGACTCCTTTTCTAGCTACAGCTTAACCCATGAAAAGCCATGGGCTTTTTGTTTATTACAGCCCCTCCTGATTTTCTTTTCCTCTCTATAAAAAGTTCTCCTTTCCTTGGTCTGCAGGGACTTGCATGTGGCTTGCCATGGTCACAGACCCAGAATTACAATTTTCTGTTGATCCTGAATAAATCCATTTTGCTAGAGAAATAACTGGAAGTCTGTTTTAGGTCAACACTTCTTTCTTCCCATCAATCTCTTTCCTATTCCCAAAGAGTGTCAGATTCTATAAGCAGGGTCTACTAGTCAAAGATGGATGAACTGGGCATTGCTGGGATTGGTGGTTGGTCAGGAAGCTTTGTGTCTCTGGGTAGACATGAGAACATGGTCTGAGTGTGTTTTTAAGAAGCTCACATTTATATCTTCTTACCACTGGGGAAGAGAGCAGTTATAGTCAAATTTCATCATGAGAGAAAAAGAAAAGCTGTGATGTTTACTACTTCTATCTCTATAACTTTTATTTTTTAAATATGTAGTTATAAAATTTTTCTTACAAAAATAGTACTTTTACCCCTAGTTGTGATTTTTACTTTTTCATAAGCATTTTTCCATATTATTTTGTATTGGTATTATCTTTCAGAATATTCCATTAAATGGCATTTCCAAACTTTTTACAGTGAAAATTTAGTTTGCTTCCATCTCTCAACTATTATAAATAATGCTTTGACAAACAACTTTTTGTAAAGCTTTGTCTGTATCAAAGATGATTTTCTTAGGGCTGATTCCGAGAAGTAGAATGACTCAGTCAAAGAATATGAACAATTTTAAAACTTATATAAGCCTATTACCAAATGGCTTGGAAAGCATTGTTGTTCATTTATAAAATTAATTTGCCTTTAAATTAAATTTAATTTTGAAGTACTTTTTATTGCTTTTCTATTGCATAAATAATGCATATTTATTATAGAAAAACTAGACAATACAAATACAAGAGGTAAATTAGAATCAGAAGCAATGCTAGCACTCAGAATTAACCACACAACTTCTTAGTGCATAGACTTCCAGATATTTCTTTATGCTTATCAGAAATGTGATTATATTGTGCATATGTATATATCAAGCTCTATAAGGTCTGAAAGAAGAAACATCACAGAGTACTATTGAAAACTAGAATTTGTTTCAGGGGTACATAGGGACACAGTGTAACTAGAGAAACTGTTTCATCATAAGTATAGTCTTTACAGATTCAAATGCTTCCAGGACAAGGATTGGCTGGGCCAAATAAAGAAACAGATTGGGGCCATCTCTTTGTATATCTATTCTTAATTCATTAAATGCTTTTAACATTTTTACTTTCTAAAAGAGAGATTTGATTGAGTTTGCTATCCTCCATATGGGCCGTTTCTACATCTCTTTTGGATAGAATTCATTTCCTCTTTTATACCCAGCCTATTTATATTACCTTGTGTTCTTGCATGGAGACTTTCAGTCTGTGGAGAGAGTCAGATGACTGGTTTCACTCCTGCCAGGAAATTTATGAAGCAAAGAACTAACTCAGGCACATTTCTCTGATGTGATCTAAGGATGATATATAGTTTTAAAATGTCACTCACATTAATGTCAGTATCACATTGTTTGTAATTCACTTTATTAATTTATTACTGCATCTTCAGCACTAAGTTTTAACATCCCATCATGTAATTGTGCCAGAAATTATTTAGCCAGTTTCTTGTAGCTCAACACCAGGTTGTTTCTAATTTGAGGCTATAGTTTTTTAAATGAGAAAAGAGAAACTTTGTAGATGAATTATTTTTGGTTTCTTTCTGTGCTAACATGTCTTTGCTCATTTCTTTTTAACTTTTCTACAGCATTTTATTTTAGGTGTGTGTCTTAATTCTGAAATTTTTGTGTTTTAATGGATGAGTTTTGCCTANATCTGATTTGATTAGGAAAGGTATGGGGGTGCTCTATTTTCTGAGTGCTTACTTGTCTTAGGAAAGGGGAATTTTTGGATTTAATCTTCTAAAATCTAAACTGGTTTTCTGCCTTAGACAATCTGCTATTTGCTGCCTCCATTTCATTTTAAAATTAAACTTCTGTGGAAATCCAGTCTTCCCTAACTTGTTTCTTTCCCATTTTATTATTCAGTATCTTAAGGATTTGTATCAATGGTATATGTTTTTTTAAAATATATATATATATTTATTTTATTTATTTGGCTGTGCCAGATCTTAGTTGTAGCCTGTAGGATCTTTTGTAGCATGTGGGAGCTAGTTCCCTGACCAGGTATCAAACCCAGGTCCCCTTCTTTGGGAATAGGGAGTCTCAGCCACTGGACCACCAGGCAAGTCCTGATAGTATATGTTTTATGATTTCTAACTTTTGCTTGTTTGTTTCTTTTAAATTGATTTCATATAGAAGTATCTAATCTCATTCCTCCGATTAGTCCTGGGAGTCATAATAGGACTTCAGAGTATTTTCAGATGTCTTGTGATTTTTTTCTATATTCTTTTTAGAAATTTATTTATGTTTTAATTGAAAGGTATTTGCTTTATAGAATTTTGTTGGTTTCTGCCAAATATCAACATGAATCAGCCATAGGTATACATAGGTCCCCTCTCTCTTGAACCTCCCCCCCATCTCCCTCCCCAATCCTATATTCTTAATTTAAGATCGATAATGCCTTTATGTATGTCAGTGTGTGTAGCAGGAGTGGGGTTTGCAGGGGAGGGCCATCTTTATGTACCCAGTTATTGGAGCTTAGATGATTTCTTTCAGAGATTCTGTTTAAGACTCAAAAACCTTGTTTATGCTCAGTTAAGGGGAAAAGAAGTATGTGTTGCTGTTTTTTATTGCATCTTTTTGTTTGTTTACGTGTGCAGTTATCTCCCTAAATCAGAGCTCAAGTTATATGTAGGAGTTAAATAGTGTTACAGTCAGAGGCAGACCTGTCAGAACCTACTAAAGTGTTCTTTTTTTTAATCATATTTTTTGTTGCATTTTGTGGTCATCTGGGACACCCTTCTGAATATTTACTCTCACTCTGTCTTTCAGCATGTTCACACATAACCTTTATATTTTTATAGATTCAAACTTGTTAATTGTTTAATGAAAAAATATGGAATTTCTTGTCTTACTTATGAGGGCCCCTCTACCTTGAAGTTTAACAAAGATTTGCCTGTATTTCCTTTTGTTGTGTTAAATTTACATGGCTGTTCAGTCATTCTGCAAGTTATTTTGTATATGAGATAAAGGTCCTTCACTAGCTTCTCTCAGATAGCTAGCCAGTTGTTTCGGAGCTATATTGAATAATCCATCATTTTTCATTGACCTGTCATACTACCTTTATCATGTACATCTTCACATGAACTTGCCTTTATTTCTCTACTTTAGATTTCAATTCTATCCATCCATATCAGAATTTCAATGCTATATTTTCTAATAATCTGCCGTGATCAAACTCTTTTGATTATGGTTGCTTTTAATCCAGGGTATTATTAAATTTTCTCTTAAAGTATAGCTAGTCCTTTATAAAAATTCATTTTTAACACATAGAATTTATTATCATTCTTATTCTGCATTTTACAATCTATCATTGCTTCTTACATTGTCTTTCCCCATCTTGCATTCCCAACCTGATTAATTTTTCTTGGCTAAAGTAATTCCTCAGATATTTAAGAGACTTCTTTGGTGGTTTACTTTCTGAAGTTCTGCACATCTGAAAATGTTTTCTTTCCCCCTCACAGCTGAAGGATATCTTTACTATTTATGGAAATCTTGGGATTTGCAAGTGAATGTACATTGTTCAACTATTATCTTAGCTTCCAGTTTACAAAGAGATATCTGATAATCCTCTAATTGTCTTATGTAAGTGTTTGCATGTCTGCTCAGTCACTCTGTTGTGTCCAACTCTGCAACCCCATGGACTGGTAGCTGAACAGACTCCTCTGTCCATGGGATTTTCCAGGCAAGAGGACCAGAGTGGGTTGCCATTGCCTTCTCTGGTTAGGTCCATGAATCAAGGTAAATTGGAAGTGGTAAAACAGGAGATGGCAAAAACAGGAGTGAACATTGACATTTCAGGAATCAGTGAACTAAACTGGACTGGAAGGGATGAATTTAGTTCAGATGACTATTATAGCTACTTTCACAGCATCATCTTTCAGGATTTGAAACAGCTCAACTGGAATTCCATCACCTCCACTAGCTTTGTTCATAGTGATGCTTTCTAAGGTCCACTTGACTTCACTTTCCGAGATGTCTGGCCCTAGATTAGTGATCACTTCATCATGATTATCCGGGTCATGAAGATCTTTTTTGTATAGTTCTTCCATGTATTCTTGCCACCTCTTCTTAGTATCTTCTGCTTCTGTTAGGTCCAGACCATTTCTGTCCTTTATCGAGCCCATCTTTGCATGAAATGTTCCCTTGGTATCTCTAATTTTCTTGAAGAGATCTCTAGTCTTTCCCATTCTCTTGTTTTCCTCTATTTCTTTGCATTGATCGCTGAAGAAGGCTTTCTTATCTCTTCTTGCTATTCTTTGGAACTCTGCATTCAGATGCTTATATCTTTCCTTTTCTCCTTGGCTTTTCGCCTCTCTTCTTTTCACAGCTATTTGTAAGGCCTCCCCAGACAGCCATTTTGCTTTTTTGCATTTCTTTTCTGTGGGGATGGTCTTGATCCCTGTCTCCTGTACAATGTCATGAACCTCATTCCATAGTTCATCAAGCACTCTATCTATCAGATCTAGGCCCTTAAATCTATTTCTCACTTCAACTGTATAATCATAAGGGATTTATTTAGGTCATACCTGAATGGCCTAGCGGTTTTTGCTACTTTCTTCAATTTAAGTCTGAATTTGGCAATAAGGAGTTCATGATCTGAGCCACAGTCAGCTCCTGGTCTTGTTTTTGTTGACTGTATAGAGCTTCTCCATCTTTGGCTGCATAAAATATAATCAATCTGATTTTGGTGTTGACCAAGTCTTCCCTTGTGTTGTTGGAAGAGGGTGTTTGCTATGACCAGTGCATTTTCTTGGCAAAATTGGAAAACTCAGCAGTGGCCACAGGACTGGAGAAGGTCCATTTTCATTCCAATCCCAAAGAAAGGCAATGCCAAAGAATGCTCAAACTACCACACAATTGCACTCATCTCACACACTAGTAAAGTAATGCTCAAAATTCTCCAAGCCAGGCTTCAGCAATATGTGAACCGTGAACTTCCTGATGTTCAAGCTGGTCTTAGAAAAGGCAGAGGAACCAAAGATCAAATTGCCAACATCCACTGGATCATGGAAAAAGCAAGAGAGTTCCAGAAAACATCTATGTCTGCTTTATTGACTATGCCAAAGCCTTTGACTGTGTGGATCACAATAAACTGTGGACAATTCTGAAAGAGATGGGAATACCAGACCACCTGACCTGCCTCTTGAGAAATCTGTATGCAGGTCAGGAAGCAACAGTTAGAACTGGACATGGAACAACAGACTGGTTCCAAATAGGAAAAGGAGTATGTCAAGGCTGTATATTGTCACCATGCTTATTTAACTAATATGCAGAGTACATCATGAGAAATGCTGGGCTAGAAGAAGCACAAGCTGGAATCAAGATTGCCAGGAGAAATATCAATAACCTCATATATGCAGATGACACCACCCTTATGGCAGAAAGTGAAGAGGAGCTAAAAAGCCTCTTGATGAACGTGAAAGAGGAGAGTGAAAAAGTTGGCTTAAAGCTCAACATTCAGAAAACGAAGATCATGGCATCCGGTCCCATCACTTCAGGGGAAATAGATGGGGGAACAGTGGAAACAGTGTCAGACTTTATTTTTTGGGGCTCCAAAATCACTGCAGATGGTGATTGCAGCCATGAAATTAAAAGACACTTACTCCTTGGAAGAAAAGTTATGAACAACCTAGATAGTATATTCAAAAGCAAAGACATTACTGTGCCAACTAAGGTCGTTCTAGTCAAGGCTATGGTTTGTCCTGTGGTCATGTATGGATGTGAGAGTTGGACTGTGAAGAAGGCTGAGCGCCAAAGAATTGATGCTTTTGAACTGTGGTATTGGAGAAGACTCTTGAGCGTCCCTTGGACTGCAAGGAGATCCAACCAGTCCATTCTGAAGGAGATCAGCCCTGGGTGTTCTTTGGAAGGAATGATGCTAAAGCTGAAACTCCAGTACTTTGGCCACCTCATGCGAAGAGTTGACTCATTGGAAAAGACTCTGATGCTGGGAGGGATTGGGGGCAAGAGGAGAAGGGGATGACCGCGGATGAGATGGATGGATGGCATCATGGACTCGATGGATGTGAGTCTGAGTGAACTCCGGGAGATGGTGATGGACAGGGAGGCCTGGCGTGCTGCGATTCATGGGGTCGCAGAGTCGGACATGACTGAGCGACTGAACTGAACTGATTATAGCTACTACTGTGGGCACGATTCCCTTAGAAGAAATGAGTAGCCCTCATTGTCAACAAAATGGTCCTAAATACAGTACTTGGGTGCAGTCTCAAAAACAACAGAATGATCTTGTTTGTTTCCAAGGCAAGCCATTCAGTATCACAGTAATCCAAGTCTATGTCCCAGCCACTAATGCTGAAGAAGCTTAAGATAAATAGTTCTATGAAGACCTACAAGACCTTCTAGAAGCAACACCAAAAAACGATGTCCTTTTTGTCATAGAGGAATGGAATGCAAAAGTAGGATGTCAAGAGATATGTGGAGTATCGGGCAACTTTGGCCTTGGAGTACAGAATGAAGCAAGGCAAAGGCTAATAGAGTTTTGCTTAGAGCACCCTCTTCCAACATAGCAAGCACCCTCTTCCAACAACACAAGAGATGAGTCTACACATGGACATCATCAGATGGCCAATACCGAAATCAGATTGATTATATTCTTTGTAGCCAAAGATGGAGAAGCTCTATACAGTCAGCAAAAACAAGACCGGGAGCTGACTGTGGCTCAGATCATGAACTCCTTATTGCCAAATTCAGACTTAAACTGAAGAAAGTAGGGAAAACCACTAGATCATTCATGTATGACCTAAATCAAATCCCTTATGACTGTACAGTGGAAGTGACAAATAGATTCAAGGGACTTGGTCTGATAGACAGAGTGCCTGAAGAACTACGGACAGAGATTCATGACATTGTACAGGGGGTGATGATCAAAACCATCCCCAAGTAAAAGCATTTTCGGGTGGCACCCCTAATACCATGTTATTAATATGGCCTCTTACAAATATGGAAGACCAACCTTGCAAATAACATTCTAAAAGGAAGATCACACCAAATATCTGAGACCCAGATAGGTCTGCACCAACTATGATTCCAAACAGTGTGCCAATGCCAATTTCATTCTCTCTGAGTGAGCTAGGAGCTAGGGGCAGAGATGAGGACAACATTTTTGAATGACTTTCTACATTCAGCAGCAGATCCAGCTGTCATGATATTGAAGCTGCTGATTACCTGAGAGTAATACTTCCTTTCGGGGCAGCACAATCTTGGTTGTGGAAGAGGTTTAATTTATAAGTCGTCTAATTTAATTTTCTCTGTTTGGAGAGACTGTAATTTGGTGCTAGAAAGTAACCCTTGAAAGATCTTTGTTGTCTTAGCTGACAATGACATGGCTTCAAGTTGCCCTACCTCCAAGCCCTCATGCTCACACATACATGGGAGATTTATATTCTTTATCTCTTTAGTTACTATTTCAAACCAGCACTTGGGTGATGGATACTTAGACAGACAGGATAGCTCGTCCAATTCTACTTATGCCAAATAACATTTAGTACAAGAGAGCAGAACAATTTAAATGATAGAATCCAAAAAACGCAACTTCTTTCAGAGCTCCTAAATGGAAAAGGTAACATGTTCAGTAGTCCCCTGGGACTCTGGAAGAGCTAATTCATCTCAGCAGAAGAAGCAATTGTTATCAAAGACACACGTGCTTAGCTTACTCCACAAAGGACCAGATTCATGAAAGGATCAGACTTTTAGAATACTGCATTTAACCTAAATTTGCTGTCTGTTCCATCTACATGAATTTAGCTTGCAGAAACCACTGAGCAAGCGAGAGGAGCTTCAAGATCATTCTGTAGTTCACTGTTTTCATATATGTCTAGAAATAGCCAAGAATCTTAGCAGCAGAAGAAATCAAGCCCATCTGTTTTGGAGACTCAGAAAAATTCCTCTTTTCCATTACTGAGTGCTTTGAAGAGAGCTCTAGAAAAGCAGTTTCATTTGAGTCAAGTCAGACACTCTTCAAATCCTAATTTATTTTATTGAACAAACACTGGAACAGTGCTTACTTAGATGTCAGGCACTGCTCTGAGCACTTGACAAACTGAAACATTTAATCTTCACAACAGCCCTATTAGGGAAGGGACTGTTATTAAAATCCATTTCGCAGATGAGAAAACTGAGAATCAGAGAGTCTAAGTAATTTTCCCAAGATCATGGAAATAGGAAAAGTCAGGATCAGAATTTGTCTTCAGGAAGCCTGGATCCAGAGACCAAGCCCTTAACCTCTGTGACCTTGGTGCCAATTCCATCAGCATCGCTCACCACCAGAGCGGAATCCTTAAGTCTTGTGACTTCCATGAGGCATCCTCAGCTTACCCAGAGCCACCACCCTGAATTCTTCTACCACAGAATTCCTATAGCATTTATCTGTTCCTCTAGATTGCCACTGAGGATTCTTGTCTTGTGTTGTTAAATAACAATTCAAATGTATGCTATAAATCTTACTCTTTAAATTCCTTGGGGAGGGTATAAATACAGCATTGTGCTTCATAAATACATATTAACTTCTCTATTGGTCTTTATTGTTCTTGGAGCTGCTTTAGAATTTGTGGATATTTTATCCACTAAGAATGGAAGTGTCTCTGAGATGTGTTTACCTGGGGAAGTTTGATGGTATAGCATTGTAGATTCTTCTAGAAAAAGTGAAGAAATCTCAGGCCAAGGGGTTTGGGGCTGTGTTCTAGAAAGTCTGTGGAGGTCAAGTTGAAGAGCTCTTTTGTTCTGTGTTTTGCTGTTCCATTAATTTTTCATTTTAGAGATAGTTCCACTGCTATACTGGTGTACAAGAGAAAATCACTGAGCTAGAGAACGATTGCTCATCGGCCAACTTTTCTCTTATTGTAGCTCTGTGCCCTCTTTTCAACATATGATCTCATCTAACTCCCACCACAAGCTGTGATATAGTTATTATTGTGATCACTTTGCAGATAAGAAAACAAAGAACATCAATTGTGTAGTGGTTATTTGCAAATACTACCTCAAGAATTATTATAATCCTGGAGAATATCAAGCTTCTACTATAGCTATTAATTAATGGATTGATTTCTACCAGAGGCCATGAATTTTTAAACACATTTATGGCAGTGGGTCAAAGAAGGCAATGGCAACCCACTCCAGTACTCCTGCCTGGAAAATCTCATGGACAGAGGAGCCTGGTAGGCTGCAGTCCATGGGGTCGCTAAGAGTTGGACTAGACTGAGCGACTTCACTTTCACTTTTCACTTTCATGCATTGAGAAGGAAATGGCAGCCCACTCCAGTGTTCTTGCCTGGAGAATCCCAGGGATGGGGGAGCCTGGTGGGCTGCTGTCTATGAGGCCGCACAGAATCAGACATACTGAAGTGACTTAGCAGCAGCAGCAGCAGCATAGCACTGGGTGCTTGTGTGCATGCTAAGTCTCTTCAGTCAGGTCCTAGTATTCAGTGTGACCCTAGTATTGTAGCCCGCCAGGCTCGCCTGTCCATGGGATTCTCCAGGCAAGAACACTGAAGTGGGTTGGGATGCCCTCCTCCAGGGGATCTTCCCCACCCAGGGATCAAACCCACACCTCTTACATCTACCTTTTCTGGCAGATGGATTCTTTACCACTAGTCCCAAATGGGAAGGCCTTATAGCAGTGGAACTGTCTCTAAAATGAAAAATTACACAGGAACCCCCAAAACAAAAAACAAAAAGAGCTCTTCAACTTGACCTCCACAGACTTTCTAGAATACAGTCTGAAAACCACTGCTATAGGTCAAGTACAGATACTTATGTTCTGTGTTGGTTAGCCAGAAGAGAGTCAGGGGCTGAAAATGTGCATATACTCCATTTTTTATGGCTTCATGAGTATGTAGCTTTTATTTTCATCAAATACTTTCATATGCAAAGATGCCAAGAGCAGAATTTGTTGAATCTGCTTAGAATTCAATTTAGATGATCACTTAGACATTTACTTTATTCCTACTTAAATTAAGATGTTTTTAAAAGACAAGAATTCATAATCCCTTATTTTAATGTGAGTGAATTTTGAAAAGAATTGATAGAATCCAGAGACCTCTATGCAGGATGACTCCATAAATTCGTAACTTGAAATATCCACTGATGAAAAGCAGAGAGGGGTGTTAAGGATTGGAGAATAGAGCCGAAACACCTGGTCTGATGGGCTCTATTGCTGGAAGGTAGCAGTATGGGTTGAATGTTCAATTTATGAAAGGCGGTAAGAACTAAGATTACTGGCTTCCCAGGTGGCACAGTGGCAAAGAATCTGCCTGCCAATGCAGGAAATTCAGGTTCAATCACTGGGTTAGAAAGATTCCCTGGAAGAGGAAATGGCAATTCGTCTCAGTATTCTTGCCTGAAAAACTCCATGGACAGAGGAGTCTGGTGGGCCACAGTCCATGCATGGGCTTGCAAAAAGTCAGACACGACTGAGCAATGGAGCACACATACACACACACAAGGCCTAAGGTTGCAAAGTGGATGATAAGAACGCAGGGTCTGAAGATAAGCCTGGTGAGGCTTGCTAGCTTGTGAAGAGAGACAAATTAATTAAAAAAAAAAAAAAAAAGCTGACCTACAGAGTTCTGGATAAAGGCTTTAAAAGAAGTTGTGTCCTGGCATTTGTGTGATCAGGAATCAAGCTGCTCACCACAATGGATCTGTGACACCCTCGGCATTGCTGCAGGCCCAGTCCCTCCGGATTGTACTTTAAGATCAAGTTCTAAGCTAGAAGAAAAAGACTTCAGTGGAAGAAACTCAAAATTACAAAACTGCTAAAGACAAAAAATAGAAAAACAAAAATAAAACAGAAACCAAAACTTCCCTCAAATGAAACTGCAAAACTAATTTCCAAGCCAAAGAAGAAAGCTGATGTTAAGGCAGATAATAGCATTAACATAGGTTTCCTGTACTGTTCCATCAGTCTCTCTCTTTGCCCTCTATGTTTTATCACATATTTTTACCTTATAGGATGTGTTCTCAATCCCTTAATATTCCTTTTCAAAATTGTGTTATTTTCAACCCTTAGCTCTTCAATCACACTTACAAGATAAATTTGCCGAAAATTCTACTAAAAACTGTTGAGATATTTATTGGAATTGAATGAAATTTAAGTAGAATTTATATCTTTTTACACATATTCAGTGAATATATATACATATCCATTGACATGGGCTAAATATGAAGCTATTCAAATCTTCTGGGAAAGTATTATAATTTTCTCCACAAAGATCCTACACATCTTTTACTTTACATGTAAGTATCTTATAGGTTTTGTTAGTATTATGGAAGAGACAACAGTATTTTCATTAACTATTGTTCTATACTTTACCTCAAGTAAATATCCATTAGATTGACAAAGAATTCTTATTATCCCTAATAGAGACCAGAAGACCAGGAACTGATACCTTCATAGTGTTAAGGGGTTCAGTTCAGTTCAGTTCAGTTCATTTGCTCAGTCATGTCCCAACTCTTTGCAACCACATGGACTACAGCACACCAGGCCTCCCTGTCCATCACCAGTTCCCAGAGTTTGCTCAAACTCATGTCCATCGAGTCAGTGATGCCATCCAACCATCTCATCCTCTGTCATCCCCTTCTCCTCCCACCTTCAATCTTTCCCAGCATCAGGGTCTCTTCCCATGAGTCAGCTCTTTACATCAGGTTAAGGGATAAAAATGACCAATTTAGAACTTCATATTTTGCTGGGGCAGGGGAGAGAAAGCTTTCTTTAACATACAAAGACTAAGAGAGCTTACCATCTACAGATTCACACCAAAATAAAGAGCAATACATTATTATTTATTTCAGCAATAAAAAATAATTAACCCCGTGAAAATGTGGAGCAAGCAAAAAGCCAACAGGAGATCGGAAGATTGGTTTTTTTTTTTTTCCTGTTGTTCTTGTTTCACTGCCATGTTTCTATGTGTGGATCTATCTTGATTTACCCGCTTGATATTCAAAGCACACTGTTTTGATATTCAAAGAAAGTTCTGAGATTTCTTTGTTTTTTTTTTAATTTTAATTCTGTAAATTGCTCGGTTTTTATCTTTTCCCTCCACACTCTCTTCTTTTGAAACTTCTATCAGAGATAACCTATAAAATACTGTACTTTGGGTAGATATCATTCCTTTACTTCCTTTTGAGCATTTTAAATACAGTCACTTTAAAATTCCTTAGCAAAAAGGTTTTTGGCTTTTTTTTAAGTTAGTTTAATTTGGAGTGGATCAATAAGATAAAGACAAATGACCAGACTGGAAAATGGGCAAAGGTTATATGCAAGAAATTACACACACAAAATCTGAATGACTAGATAAACATAAAAATGTTCACTCCCATTAATAAATATAACAAAGCACTCATACAGCACTTACCACATTCCAAGCACCTTTCTGAGCCCTTGATTTTATCTTAAGCTATTAAATCATCAAAAACTCCTGTTTTATAGAAAAAAGAATGTAGTAATTGAGAGATTAAGTAATTTACTCAAAGTGAAACATCAAGTAACAGCCCTGTGATTTGAATCCACAGGTGGAATGGCTGGCTTAGTTTCTAGCATGGTAGCCATGAGCTACATGTGGCTCTTAAATTTAAATTAATCAATATTAAATACAATTAAAATTCAGTCCCTTGGTTACAGTGGCCACATTTCAAGTGCTCAATATTTACAAGTGACTAGTGTTTTGCCATAATGGACAAAGAAGATATAGACCATCTTCATATTTGATGTCACTAAGAAGGTGAAATCTGAACCTCAGTTACTCCTCCTCCAAACTAAGTCTGTATATAGGCTTTTCTTTTTGGAAATTCTGTGGTATGAAAAATGCTTTTATATTCTTTTCTGAAGCTCATACTTCTTTCTATGCCTCACCCTGTGGACTGATGAAATTAACTATTCATTGTCTGCAAAATTTGATTACAAAGGCCATTTCTCTATTAAGACATTTGAGCTTGGGGACCTACAGGAGCAGTATGGTGACTAAATTTCCCATTCTCTGCATCTTAACTTAAAGTCTCATCATATGGTAAACAGATATGTCTCTTATTTCAATCTGAGTCTAATAAACTTAGAATACCTAGTTTTCCATTTTCTAGCTGGTATTCACATACATATTACTCACCATTTTTAATGTTAAAATAATATATTAGAAGCAAATATTACAAACCATAAACTGTTGTGAATTCTGGATAGTAAGAACCTAGGTGTTCATTATATTATTCTCAGTACTATTCTGTAATTTTTAAAATTTCCCTCTAAAAGAGAATTATGAGGTAAATAAATGTAACTTTCATTTTATAGATAAGACTCATGAACCCCCAAAGAAGTCAAATAACCTATGCAAAGTCATAAAGCAAATTAAGGTGTGAGAACTGGGTTCTTACCTCATCCTGCTGAAGCCAAATTAGCTAGCAACCCCAAGGTCAGAAGCTCCTAGATTCACAGTAACTTATTTCTTTGCTGCCAAGTAGGAATAGCCTGGTTTTACTCTGAATGGAAAAAAGAAACTCATGATTCCTCTGGGACTAAAAGGTGATGGGACTCTAAAGATGAATTGCTTACAATAGACTGATCCTTGGTAGTTGCACAATAAAGATTTATTAGATACTACTCAACTGAACCAAATTGAATTGAATTGAACTTAATTGTTGGTAATTAAGGGGAATGGTGCAGGGTTTCTCCTTCCTGGACTTCATGAAAGAAACAGGAACAATTCTCCAGAGCTGGTAGAACCCAGGTATCAAGAACTCCAATGTAGCACTAGTGAGTTATGCCTAGTGGGTAAAGCATTCCTTTTTCTAATTTCATTGGTAACAGCGGAACTCAGAAAAAATAAAAGAGGATCTCAAATCTTTTGTCACTTGAATATCTATTTTCTTTTCTTCCCCCCCTTTTACCAACAAGCTCTTTACATTTAGAAACAAATGTGCCAAAGCATTTATTGTTATCAAATCTTTCATTCTGTTCAAAATAAATTGAGGAGACATTTTCCTTCCAGAAAAAGACATCTTAGCTTTTGAATAAGCATCAGAAAATCCTTGCTTTTATTGGAATCTTCCAGTATCTTCTGGCTTGCCCTTCATCCCCTATGTACATGTTTTCCTTAACATGTCACTTTTCCAGGTGACAACTGCCCTAAAGAGGCCAGTTTCCCACAGCAATATGTCAGAAACGATAAGCTTTTTTTGGTTACACAGCTAATGTGGACTTTAAAATACTGGTCTTTCCAGTCTATTACATGCTTACAAACCATTCTTTTGCTGTCACTTGGGGTAAAAAAAAAAGGTGTACAAATCAATTGAGCCAGGATTTTTTTTTCTTTGAATTAACTAGTGAAAACTTTCTATTCTTTTTTCATTTACCCAACTCATAGTCTGTCTTAATTCCTGCTAATGGTACCAGACAACTGTATGCCATGGTCCTTCAAGTTGCAGTAGGCTCAAAGCTTTGGGCTCAAATCAGTCATAGCTCTACAAATGCAAACAAACTATGGAACTCATGCTATAATAGCAAAGAAAATTATCCCTACTTTTAATAATGCAGCTTTGAACACGGAGCCCATAATGGCCTTTAAATTAAGAAATTAGTTACATTTCCTTGATAGCTCACATTCTTATTAGCATCATTGGCACCCTTGCTTGGCCTCCTCCTAATTATTCATAAAATATTATCTTACATGAGATGTCTCATTTTCCACTAATTTTTCAGTTTAAAAAATTGTTATTATTATTCTTAAATGGCATAGTCCTAGTATGTATGTAAAAGGAAGAAAAAAGAAAAGATCTTTGCTATGGGATGGAAACTGGTAATTATGTTCTGCTAAGCACATTACAGACGCCCAGCTGGCACAATTAAAGAAATAGCTGATCAGTTCCAGTTATTGATTCTGCTAACATGTTTGTTCATGGTTGCTTCTTGTCTAATTAGTTTTTTCTGCTTTCTTAGTCTAAAAGCATACCTTTCCAGACGGAGCTATTTTCAGGCATTAGTGAGCAAGACTTCCTTTGGCTGCCTTTTAGATTTTTTTTTTTTTTGGATGCAATAGTTTGCCTATTCATTTAGCTAGGTGATGACCTGAAAGCTAGACTTTCCTCTGAATTCCTTACTGAATTTCAAATCTGGATTTTACATGCTTCTCTTTTTAAATGGATATCTCTGTGGCATTGGTACAGTCTCATTTGAAGCTGTTGTCATCAGGGGATGACGTGTGACTAGGGTTGTCTCCACAAATTGGGACAAACTGAAAATGCCTAAAAGATGCTGGAAGTCGTATGTGGTAAGGCTTGATAGAAGCATTCATTCTCCCTTCTGCCAAAAAAGAAACATTTCAACGCACTGTAATTTTCATTTCCTAAACACAAATTGTATAAGAAGTGAAGATGTTTCTGCTATTAACAAAAGGTGGGAGGGGGCAAAATGCAGCATCGATTCCTAGAAACAAAAGCTTATGATCACTGTCCTGGAAAACTGATAAAATACCAGTCTGTTGGAGGAGCAAACACGTATGGTATGGAATATTTGCCTTTGTCAAAGTTTGTGGAATAAAGCTTTAAAATACAGCAACAGATGCTACTGTGAAATGGAGGCAGAGCATCGGTGGCCCAGCAGAGCAGTCTGCTAATAAATCCTGCCCTGACTCTACGGCTGCGCTCAGTAGCAATGTCAGCTGTCACAAAGCTCAGGGACACTGGGATGCTGTCAACATTTTAATCACTCCCACACAGACAGAGAATAAATGTTGCTCTTTTTTAATACTGATTTTTTTTTTCCAGTGCAAGATTTAGAACCAAAGGCGTTTGTTTACCTAAGAATTAAAAATCTGACAAAGGAAAAAAAAATGAGATGGAGAGAACCTTAGAGTATTTCGATAGGAATTTCTATTGTCTCGATTGAAAAGCTTGGGACCGATCCATTTTCATCTGGTGTTTTTACTGTTAATTGCTGATTTAGTTGGTCCTGTTACTATAAACCTTTCAAACCATAGAGGATGAGCCAATTTTCCTTCTTGAACAAAAGAGCATCTTGCAGATTATAATATTCCATTAACTTTACAGTTTTACTTTAGCACCATATTGAGGCATCGGGACACTGATTCAAATGATAGAAAATTAATTTTCAGTTTTTTTATTACATTTGCAATGGAAAACTAGTGATGACATAGCTGCTGTGGCATAAAAATGACACAAGAAATGATGAATTTTATTTCCTTCAGGGAAGAGAAAGTGGACAATTAAAAGCTTTGCCACTGCTTCTATCTATCCTAAAAGTTCACAGAAGACTGAAATTTAACCTAAAAAATAAAAAGAAAATCTTTAACCTTTTAAAATTTATGCTGTTAAAATCATTACATTTAAGTGTAAAATATGATACAGAATATGAATGAAAATGAATTACATCAACTGAACAGCAGATAGTCGCAAGTAAAAGAATCTTCAACAGAGGCAGATTTTTAAAATGGCAATGTAATTTGGGAAATGGCCAGCTCTGGCTCTAACACCAAATCTGGCCCCCAGCCTGTTTTTATAAATAAAGTTTTATTGGAACCCAGCCACACTCATTGACTTACATACTATCTATGGCTGCTTTTACACTACAACTATAGAACTAAGTAGTGCAGCAGAGAATGTATATCCTAAAATAATTACCTGGATCTTTATAGAAAATGTTTGCCAGTTCTTCATAGAATGTATAAAATATTTATGTATTTTCTTCCTTAACAAACAAACAAAAAGTTAGAAATAAGATGGAAGCTTCCTTGCTCTCTCTTTCTTTTTTTCAGCACTAAAATATATAATAATAATAATAGACTTAAGATATTCAGTTCAGTTCAGTTCAGTTCAGTCGCTCAGTCGTGTCCGACTCTTTGTGACCCCATGAATCGCAGCACGCCAGGCCTCCCTGTCCATCACCATCTCCCAGAGTTCACTCAGACTCACATCCATCGAGTCCATGATGCCATCCAGCCATCTCATCCTCGGTCATCCCCTTCTCCTCCTGCCCCCAATCCCTCCCAGCATCAGAGTCTTTTCCAATGAGTCAACTCTTCATATCAGGTGGCCAAAGTATTGGAGTTTCAGCTTCAGCATCATTCCTTCCAAAGAAATCCCAGGGCTGATCTCCTTTAGAATGGACTGGTTGGATCTCCTTGCAGTCCAAGGGACGCTCAAGAGTCTTCTCCAACACCACAGTTCAAAAGCATCAATTCTTCTGCACTCAGCTTTCTTCACAGTCCAACTCTCACATCCATACATGACTACTGGAAAAACCATAGCCTTGACTAGATGGGCCTTTATTGGCAAAGTAATGTCTCTGCTTTTAAATATGCCATCTAGGTTGGTCATAACTTTTCTTCCAAGGAGTAAGCATCTTTTAATTTCATGGCTGCAATTAAGATATTAGGTTGTTTCAAAAGGAAATTCCAATGGGAATCAAACCATAAAGGGATATTGAAACTTTGGAGCATTCCTGAAGAAATGAATATGCTAGTATACTCAGAAAGCACTGTAACAAATAAGAGATCCTGTCTTAGCACATTTTATTCAGTTTATTACCAATTGGTAATGCTTTGGCTTTTGTATTGTTGTCTAAGTTCACTCATTCCCCCTCCAACTCCTTCCATAGCTCTTGTCACTGCCTGGGTTACCTTCTTTACACCTGTTTAACTCTATTACATGGTCACACAGTCCAAATCCTACTATTCTGTGCCCCAGGAGAAGCATATGTTTGGTGTCACCAAATAGTATGATTTTAAGTCCCCTTCTTCCACCCTCATCTCCATTTCAAACATTTAGTCATTTCAGACTCTGCTCCTTTTTGTCCTTCAAAGCAAAAGGAAAAGGAAAGAACCCAAACTCCTTTCACTAAGTTACAGTACCAGATAAGATAAAGACAACTTTTCTTCCCTGAAAAAGCATTTTATTTTATTATAGGAGATATAATAAAGGCACCTGCCAGCACTTCAGGCTTCTAAGAGTAGAAAACCACCCCAGGGAAATGCTGTTTTCCAGAGTGTGGTCTGTAGAGGTTGGGGACGTTCACTAAAGATGAGGCTTGAATCATGCTTCTAATGCTTCTCAAAGCATTTGATCAAAGTACTCCCCACATCTAAGACTCTGTACCAACTAAATCCTTTCTCTGCTCCCAGCCTGCCATGGCCCTTCATTAGGTGGCACCAGGGACAAAATTCCCCAGCACACTGGGAACCAAATCTGAAACATAATCTTATCAAATATTTGGATGCATGAGCATATTTTGCTTCTCAAAATGCCCCAGAGCCTTGCCTCTTAAGCCAGAGTAAAAGTCAAAGAGTCCAAGTAGCACCAACATAGTCTGGCTTCCATTTCCTTTCTGAATGTCAGCACTTTGCCCTCCCTCTGTTCATTCTGCTCTGGGCCTTCTTAGTTATCCTTGCTGCCACCCCAGGGCATTTATGCTTCTTGTTTCTTCTGTCCCATTATATCCGTGGCTTACCACCCTCATTTCTTTCAAGTCTCTGCTCAAATGTCATTCTTTCCTGTGACCCTCCATCCCATAAGCCAACTTCTTTTTTTCCCATAGCACTTGTCACCTTCTAAGACAATATATAACACACCTATCTATTTCTCTTGCTTTGCAGCTCTCTCCATTAAAACATAGACTCCACAAAAGCAGAGGGTTTCTTTGTTTTCTTCATTGATGTTCACCCAGAATGTAGGACAGTAGTTGGTACACACCAGGCACTCTGCCTGCTATAAGTCTTTTCTTTTTTAAAAAAAGTCTTTTCTGAATGATTTATTCCAAAGCCGGTGACCTTGACTGCATTGTAAATATGTACAAACAATAGCTAATTTATAAAACTGTGTTCCTTTCTGTCCCCCGACTTTGCATCTTCTATTCCAGGAACTTCACCTCACCTTCCCTTTAAGGTCTATTCAGAGGAACTCCTCTCATCTCCAATTCCATGTGTATTAAGACCCTTGTTACAGGAGACTCCTATAAACCCATGCAGCATTGCTGCTCAGCTGCCTGAACAAAAACACAGAAACTATACCCTGTGTCATCCTCTCGGCCCATTCCACCAGGTCCCAGATGGCACATATCTTCCAGACAGCGAATCTAATATATGTCGAGTCTGAGCAGGCCACAGAGTTCTGTGCCTACAGAGGAAAGAACCTCTACAGAGTGATCATTATTATGTAGCCATATGACAGTCCTCTCCCCTGACATATGGGTTGGGAATTGGGATGGCTATCACCCCACTTACTTCCTAAATTGCTGAAAGGCAAAGAGCATTTCTTCAGACCAGGTAAAACCTCATCATTGCTAACTAGCATGGTGCTTTTCTTCCAGGAAGCATTCAGTGTAGAGATACAAACAGGCAATAGAGTGAGGAAACAAAAGAAAAATTAGACGATGGCTTAGTTATTTGTTTAGAATTATATCTTTTCCATATGTAGGTAATGGCTCCCATGGGAATATGGACCTGTGCATAGAATGAGCTTCTTTGACACTGATGCACCAAATATACAGAGAGATGCAAATGAAAAGAATGGAGAGAACTCAAATACTTAGTGAGGAATAATAGTTACAGAAAACAAATTCATCCATTTCTGTAATTTTTCAATGTTATATCAAATTAAAGTATGTGCTTTTTCAGAATTAAATATAAGACATAAAATTTCCAAAAGGGGCTTTGAGTCTCATAACTTCTAAATAAATTTAAATTTAATTAAACTAATTCTGCCTTTATTTGTGATGTTATTTTTCTTTTTTTGAAAGAATGAGCACATTACCATGCGTGTTAAATTGCTTCATTTGTATCTGACTATTTGCGACCCCATGGACTTCAGCCTGCCAGGCTCTTCTGTTGATGGGACTTTATAGGCAAGAATACTGGAGTGGGTTGCCATTCCCTTTTCCAGGGGATCTTCCTGACACAGGGATCAAAACTGCCTCTCTTACATCTCCTGCATTGGCAGGCAGGTTCTTTACCTGACATTACCTAAAGTTAGGGCTCGAAAGCCCTAACACCACCAAGGTTCTGGTGAAAAAAAACCAAAACAGAAAAGTATAAATGATGAAAAGTTTATGTAGGTTTACTATGATGAGATGGGAACTAAAAGTTACATTTAGGTTTGTCTAGGATGACAACCATAAAGAAGGCTGGGTGTTGAAGAATTGATGCTTTTGAACTGTGGTGTTGGAGAAGACTCTTGAGAGTCCCTTGGACTGCAAGGAGATCCAACCAGTCCATCCTAAAGGAAATCAGTCCTGAATGTTCATTGGAAGGACTGATGCTGAAGCTGAAACCAGTACTTTGGCCACCTGACATGAAGAACTGATTCATTGGAAAAGACCCTGATTCTGGGAAAGATTGAAGGCAGGAGGACAAGGAGACAACAGAGGATGAGATGGTTGGATAGCATCACTGACTCAATGGACATGCATTTGAGCAAGCTCCAGGACATGGTGATGGACAGGAAAGCCTGGTGTGCTGCAGTCCATGGTGTCACAAAGAGTTGAACACAGCTGAGTCGCTGCATAATAGCAACAACAAGGATGACAACTTCAGCTACATTGCTGCAAAATCTCTCTGTTCTTTCCACTTCTAGATCAGCCCCTCTTTCTTCCAGCTACTGTATATCTTACATTTCTCTTTCCTTCCCAGCCATATATACCTTCCACTCTTCCAAACACCCTTCTCTACTTGTCAGTGATGGCGAGAGAGAGGTGAGGCAGAATGACAAAGACAAAAAAGGATCACCATCTGCCCTGTTTACATCATCATGGCTAAGATCCACTCTCTCCATCCCAGCTCTCCCTGTCCACCACTGTCATTTCTCTTCATCCTCAGTACCCACTCCACTGTTATTTTCATTGCATCTGTCCTAGGATCTCAGTGTTCCCCTCATATTAATTACCTCATCTGTTCTGGGGTCTCAGTGTTCCCTTCATACTAGTTACCTCATTTCAGAGTTCTGGTTTCTATGCTCATCTTAATTCAGAGTTCATATTCTGGTTTCTAAACTCACAGCATAAAAAATTCTTATCACAAGCCCCAGGTCTTCTTTGTCTGGCCATAGAAACCCCCATCAGTACCTTGAACAACACAGCCTAGTTGATGGATATGAGAAGAAACCTCTGCTCTCACTCCTAAGCCTGAAGTTAATTGTAGGTGTGTTCTTGACTGTAGCAATGCACTTTTGCACAGGAACATAGTAATGGTTGGTGACTGGAATCTTCAGTAACACACAAAGAACATTTGTAATTAAGTAAGAATGGGGGAAGAAGGGATAACCCTTACAAACATTCATATCCAAGTTCACAAGGGAAGAAAGGAAACTTGCAAATGCTGGACAAAAATTACTAGCTTTATTGACACATACTTTATATATAACTGTAACTTTAAGATGTACATGTGATGATTTCATAAATGTATCTATTGCAAAATTATTACAATAGGGTTAGTTAACACCTCCTTCACCTCATGTAATTACTTTGTGCATGTGTGTGTAGTAAGAATATTTATAATTTACTCTCAGCAGTTTTCAAGTATATAACATAGTATTGTTAACTATTATCACTATGCTGTACATTAGGTTCTCAGAACCTATTCATGTTATAATTAAAAGTTTGAACACTTTGACCCACAGCTTCACTTTTCCCTCACCCCTCCCCTAGCCCTGACAGCCACCATTCTACTTTCTGTTTTGAGTTTAGCTTTCTTAGATCACACATAAATGAAATCACAGAGCATTTGTCTTTTTCTGTTGTCATAAATGGCAGAATTTCCTTCTTTTCTTATGGTTGAATAAAATTCTTAACACAAGTGTTTATAACTATAGGTGTTTATAAGAACACATATTTATAATGTAGGTGTTTATAAGAACTTTCCTCTTAGAACTGTTTTTGCTGTGTCTCATAAGTTTTGGCATATCATTTTTTTCATTTTTGTTTGGAGATTTTTAAAAATTTCCTTTTTTTGTTATTTCCCTTTTGATGTCTTCTTTAACCCATTGGTTGTTCAGGAGTGTGTTGTTTAATTCTCACATACTATTAAATTTTTGATTTTCTTCATGCTATTGATTTCTACTTCCATACCATTGTGGTCGTAAAAGACACTTGGCATGTTTTAAATCTTCTTAAATTTGCTGACACTTGTTTTGTGACCTCATATGTGACCTATCCTGGAGAATGCTCTATTTGTACTTTAGAAGAATAAGTGATCTGCTGCTCTTGGATTGAATGTTCTCCATATATCTGTTAAATCCATTTGGTCTAAAGTACAGTTCAAATCTTCCCTTTCTTTATTGATTTTTCTGCCTGGGTGATTTATCTATTAGCAAAGTAGCATATTACAGTCCCCTACTGTTATTGCATTTTTGTCTATTTTCCCCTTCAGACCTGTTGGTATTTGCTTAAAATATTTGGAGTTCTCCCATGTTCAGTGCATATCTAGTTATGACTGTTCTCTTGATGAATGGACACCTTTATTATTATATAATGGCCCTCTTTACCTCTTGTTACAGCTTTTGAGTTAAATCCCATTTTATTTGCTATCAGCATACTTACCTTTGTTGCCTTTTGGTTTCCACTTGCACATAGTATCTCCTTATATCTCTTCACTTTGAGCCTGTAAATGTCCTCGAAGTTAAAGTGAGTCTCCTGTGGGCAATGTATGGTCACATCTCATCTTTTTTTTTATTCCCCACTCAGCTGTTCTTTGCCTTTTGATTGGAGAATTTAATCCATTTACATTAGAGTAGTTATTAATAGGTAAGGGCTTACAAATTTTAATCTTAATCTTATTTTTTTCTGTCCCATATTCCTTTCTTTTAGTCTCTAATCTCTCTGTCTTCCTTTGTGAGGTGATAATTTTCAATAGGAGTGTGCTTTGATTTCCTTCATTTTATCTTTGTGTATCTACTGCAGGATTTTGTCTGGTGGTTACCATGGGGCTTAAAACATCTTACAGATATAACTATTTATTTTATGCTAATAACAACTTTTATCATAAAAAACATTTTATACTTTTAATCTCCTCTTTCATATATTATATTTAATGATATAATTTACTTTTTTAATACTATNCTGACTCTTTGTGACTCTATGGACTGTAGCCCACCAGGCTCCTCTGTCCATGGGATTCTCTAGGCAAGAATACTGGAGTGGGTTGCATGCCCTTCTCCAAGGGATCTTCCCCACCCAGGGATCAAACCCACATCTCTTACATCTCCTGCATTGGCAAGAGGGTACTTTACAACTAGAGCCACCTGGGAAAACCAGCAGTTTTTATAAATTAAATCTAGCAGTCATGAGCTCCCTCAGCTTTTGTCTGTCTGGGAGAGTCTTTCTCTTCTTCATTTCAGAAGGACAACTTTGTTGCATAGAATATTTTGGATTGGCAATTTTATTTTTTTTCAGCATTTTGAATATATCATCCTTCTCCCTCTTGGACTGTCAGGTTTCCGCTGAGAAAATAACTGATAGCTTTATGGGTGTTCCCTTGTAAACTGAAAGCTTGTATTTTCTTGCTGCTTTTAAGATTGTCTCTTTGGTATTTTTTTTTCTATTATTATGATGTTTCTTGCATTTTTACTTTACTGTATTTTATTATATTCTAAGTGTTTTGGAGAGACCATCTTTAATTTGAATTTGCTTGGGGATCCATGAGCTACACAAGCTTGGATGTTTAAATCTCTTCCCAGATTTGGGGAATTCTCAGCCATTATTTCTTTAAGTTTTTTGCTGCCTTCTTCCTCACTTCTTTTGGGCTCCATCAACCTCAGGTTTTTTCTAATAGTGATATCCCATAGTTCAGGTAGGCTTTTTTCATTCTTTTTCAATCTTTTTTCTTTCTTCTCTTCTGAGTGGATAATTTTAAGTATACTGTTTACCAATTCGCATATTCTTTCTTCTGCTTGATCCATTCTAACATTGATGCTCTCTGTTTTACTAATTTTCATTTCATTCATTGTATTCTTCAGCTTCAGAAGAATGTTTGGATCTTTTCTACAGTTTCTATCTCTTTGCTAAACTTTAAAAAAAAATGTGTATTGTTTTTCTTGTTTCAGTGAATTGTCTTGCTATGTTTTCTAGTAACTCATTGAGCTTCCTTACACAACTATTCTGAATTTTTTGTGGACTAAAACACAGATCTCCATGTCTTTAAGGTAAGTTACTAGAAATTATTATATTTACTCATGGTGTTTCCTTGATTTTTCATGTTCATTAAAGGTTTGCATTGTTGTCTTCACATTTAAAGTAGCCGTCACATCCTCCAGTCTCTACTGACTGATTTTAGGAGAGAAATACCTTCCATCATCTCTGGTAGGTATTCTGAGACTTTCTCAGACCTTCTGTAGATAGACTTATTCTACACTTCTTGCTCCCTCCCTCTTGTGGCAGAGGACAAGATGGTTGGATAGCATCACTGACCCAATGGATATGAGTTTGAGCAAACAGTAGGAGCTAGTGGACAGGAAAGTGTGGAGCACTGCAGTCCATGGTGTCGCAAAGAATTAGACATTACTTAGCAATGAACAACAACAACAGATCCTTTAGAGCCAGGCCATGTGCTGAAAACTCTCTTTTGCTTTCCCAGGAATGGTCTCTTCCAGGCCTGCATATTTGGGCATGCTCTGTTATTAGCTATCTGCAAAATCTTGCTTTTGCCACCATCTAGAACATCTCCAGTGTTCTTGGCTGGAGAACCCCAGGGATGGGGGAGCCTGGTGGGCTGCCGTCTATGGGTCATATAGAGTCGGACGTGACTGAAGTGACTTAGCAGCAGAATATATACAAGAAGTCAGGCACAGTACAGAGGTGTGTGGGTGAAATATAAGGAGTGTTGGAGATGCCTATGGATCAACTGGGGGGACTGGTAGGCAAAGTATTCCTGGTGGCTCATGGGCAGGTCTTCTCACTGAGTCTCTGATGTGGTTAGGGGAATCCACTACCACTTTATATGTTGTGTTCTAACCCCTTGCTGCTGTTCTGCCAACTACTTATGCCCTCAGGAATGCAACACAGTGCTATGGATGTCACAAGAGAAAAATAGGCCTTTTAGGCAATGACTAGCAAAGCTGGGGAAGCCAGGTGCTCACTCACTTTCCCCTACAGGAGAAGTCACAAGCCAAAAGAAGACTCTTGGTACAGAGCTGTGCCACCTTGGGGAAGGTGCAATTTAGATTAAGTCAAATTGTTTGACTTAAAAAGTGAGATTGTTTTTCTTACCCTCTCTAATGCATCCCTTCCTGCTTTTTCTCCCCCATCATGGTGCTAAAATTTCTCACTGGACTTCTGGAATTTCACGAGAGCTTTCTCATTCAAGGATAACTGTCTGAGAGTGTTCTCCATGGGCTCCCAGAGGGAAGAGGGGCTGGAGCCAGTTCATGAGGCACTTCTGGGTCCACTGCTGCTGCTGCTGCTGCTAAGTCACTTCAGTCGTGTTCGACTCTTTGTGACCCCATAGACAGCAGCCCATCAGGCTCCCCTGTCCCTGGGATTCTCCAGGCAAGAACACTGGAGTGGGTTGCGCCAGGACCAAAGTCTGCAATCGTGTTACCTGACACATAGGTGGGTGGAGATTCCTTCTGGGTCCTGGGTTTATGGTGCTAGTGACAGAACCAAAGCCAAAAATGTCTGTAACTGAGCCCTCAGAGGCAGAAAGCTGTTTTCAGGTGTACAGCTGGGATCACAATTAGCAGTTCAGATGTCTTCTCAAAGTTTCTCTTTTCATTCATGGACTAAACATTTCACTCCCCATCTGGAGCCCTCAGCTCCCACAAAAGCACCTTTGTCCATGGATGGATGCCAAATTATTTGGGTGGAAGATATAAGTAAGGAATGTCTTATTTGGTCATCTTGATGTCACTCTCTGAAAATTTTAGAAATCGTTTCTGAAGTTATATAGACTTTGTATAACCTGATTGAAAATTGTTAGACTGGACTATCTTGTAAAGTTTTCTTTTTCTTTGGTTAATATTTATTTGTGTTAATATTGTCTTTGGTCAATATTTATTTGCAAAATCTCTATGCAGGTCAAGAAGCAACAGTTAGAACTGGACATGGAACAATGGACTGGTTCAAAATTGGGAAAGAAGTACAGGCTGTATATTGTCACTGTGCTTACTTAACTTATATGCAGAATACATTATGCAAAATGATGGGCTGGATGAAGCACAAACTGCAATCCAGATTGTAGGGAGAAATATCAATAATCTCAGATATACAGATGATTTCACCCTTACAGCAGAAAGCAAAAAGGAACTAAAGAACCTTTTGGTGAAGGTGATAGAAGAGAGTGAAAAAGGTGGCTAAACACTCAACATTCAAAAACTGAAGATCATGACATCCAATCCCATCATTTCATAGCAAATAGATGGGGAAACAATGGAAACGGTGACAGACTTTATTTTCTTGGACTCCAAAATCACTGTGAATGGTGACTGCAGCCTTGAAATTAAAAGATATTTGCTCCTTGGAAGAAAAGCCATGACAAACAGACAGTGTATTAAAATGCAGAGACATTACTTTACCTACAAAAGTCTGTATAGTCAAAGCTATGATTTTTCCAGTAGTCATGTATGGGTGTGAGAGTTGGACTATAAAGAAAGCTGAGCATGGAAGAATTGATGCTTTTGAACTGTGGTGTTGGAGAGGACTCTTGGGAGTCCCTTGGACAACAAGGAGATAAAACCAGTCAATCCTAAAGGAAATCAACCCTGAATATTCATTGGAAGGACTGATGCTGAAGCTGAACCACCCAATAGGAAGAGCTAACTCATTGGAAAAGACCCTGATGCTGGGAAAGTCTGGAGCAGAAGGGGACAACAGAGGATGAGATGGTTGGATGGCATCACTGACTGAACGAACATGAGTTTGAGTAAACTCCTGGAGACAGTGAAGGACAAGAAAGCCTAGCATGCTGCAGTCCATGGGGTCACAAAGAGTCAGACATGACTGAGCGATTGAACAACAACAACAAATATTTATTTGTGTAGGCACTAACACCACCATAATCAACTAGTATAATTTCTATACCTGTTATGTGCTGAATTGTGTCTCTCTCCAAATTCATTTATGAAAATCCTAACCTCTTGTACCTCAAAATGTGATTGCATTTAGAGATAGAGTTTTAAAGAGGTAATTCAGTTAAATAACATCACCCAGTGTGTTAATCATGTCTGACTCTTTGTGACCCCATGGATTACAGCCTGCCAGGCTCCTCTGTCCATAGGATTCTCCAGGCAAGAATACCTGAGTGGGTTGCCATGACCTCTGCCAAGTTTATAAATGATGTGACCCTAATTGACAATCTAAATATATCTGACTTTATTTCCAGGTGAAATTTTTAAGCAAACTCTTAATACACTAGAACACTTTTGAAACGCTATCCCTTTGGAGACTGCTACCTGCAAGGGATATCAAGTACTTTTCAGATTCCAGTCTTGTAAACTGAAGAAATACACTGGAGGTGCCTACTTAATAAATCTTCCTAATCTCTAAATTCAGAAATTAGAGATCTGGCAGTTCAAGTGATGGCAAAGATCAAAAATATTCGTTCTCCCCTTATTCCATAAAATAGGGGCTTTAGATAAGTAAAGCCAGCATCACATTAAGTGTATACTTCCCAGCCTTTATCCTAGTAAAGAAGTTTGGCCATAAAGCTAGAATCTGGCTAATGGGATGTGAGTTGAGGTATGTAAACTTTGAGCCTTACCCATAAAGGAGAAGGCACATACCTCTCTTCCTTTTACCCTTGAGTCTGAGGTTGAAAGGGCTTCCCTAGCAGCTCAGATGATAAAGAATCTTCCTGCAATGCAAGAGACCCAGGTTTGATCCATCAGTCAAGGAGATCCCTTGGAGAAAGGAATGGCTATCCATTCACTGGATATCCATTCTTGCCTGGAGAATTCCATGGACAGAGGAGCCTGATGGGCTACAGTCCAGGGGCTGCAATGTCAGGCACTAATGAGCAGCTAACACTTTTAATTTTCACTTTGAGTTTGAAAGTGGTGATGAAACTACCTTCAGGACAAAAGCAATACTTTCAGGATTTCAGATACATCAATTGAGACTTGACCCCTGACACAGTCAAGCTTCTCAACATCCTGGGCTATTCAGATGGATAAATGAGAAAGATATCATTTTTATCATATTTAAGCCACTGCATTTTGGAACTTTTATTATCATTGACTAGATGTAGTTTAACTAATACCCAAATTCCATAAAAGAAGAAAACAGATGAAGATCTTGAAAGAAGGTAAAAAAGAGAGAACGAGTGAATAGTTTCCTATGTAAATAATTTGTCAGTGCATTGGTTTATGACTTAAAATGAACACTTTTAAAAATCAATAAGGGAAAGACAGATTGCTAGATAGAAAAACTGAATAAGATACCTGAAAAGGTACGTTATAAAAGAAGATGTATGTAAAGACCACATACATGTGAAAGGATGCTTAGTCTCAATAGTAATAAAAAACAGTACCACCTCTCAACCTCTGAACGGTTATAATTAAAACAGTTGACCACACCAACTGTTGCTGAGATGTGAAACAAATGGGATTTTCCTGTGTTGTTTGCTGGTGGGAAAGCCAGTGGTATAATGCTGTTTGAAAATTCCATGGCAGTGTTTACTCCCAAGAGTTGATTAGATGCCTTTCCCATGGACCACCAACCACAGCACCTAAAGAAATGTGAGCATATATTTTTCATATGCTAGAATATTCATACTAGCCCCAAACTAAAAACAACCAAGATAAATGAATTGCAGAATGATCAGACAGTGGAATACTGTGCAGAAATGGCACATAACAAACTGCTGCTACACAAAGCAACATGGAAGAATAATCACGAATATGATGTTGAGTGACAGGAACCAGACACAAGAAGAGAGAAACCCTCTGACTCATTGCTTCCAGCCTAGGTCAGTTTTGGATTCTATTAAATCCTAGCCAGTTCTTCATTTTTACTTCCTGATCCCTTCATGGTATCTATACACAAACATTACTTGAATGAGGACATTCAAGACTTAAACAAAGACAAATTCTTCTTACTAATCTAGTTTAGCCAAATAAAATAGAAGGAAAGTCTAAGTGACACATTATCATAAGGGAAGAAAACTTTAGAAAATTTATAAGAGGCAAGTTTGTTAGTTTCAGATTAAAAAACAAAGAGATTAAGTTCCCAGTGTCTGGGTGTAGGACTGGAAACTGGGATTCATCAAGGAAGGGCTGCAATAAATTGATATGGCATGATCTGGGCAGAGAAAAGTGTTAGTAATAGGAATAGAGAAGAAAGACCTTATTAAGAAGTAATCTGAATACGTGGTAATAAGGAACGATGGTTAGAAAACGAGGCTTTGGAACCAGATGGCCCTAGGTTCTAATCAGAGAAATTTTACTATCTGTGTAATTTGGGAAAATTACTTAACCTTTCTAAGCCTCTACCTGCAAAACTGGGGAATGTTTGTTTCTACCTTGCAACACTTTTAGGAGGATTAGACAAGGCAACAAACCACCTGACACATACAAAATGCTCAATAAATTTAAGATCTATTTCTATAGCTACTAATAAGTATACTATCATGAACACATGCACAGTTTAGCAGAGATATTGCCATTAAACTATGTGAGTCTTCATCATTCTGCTTAAATGATATATAAAGTGCTTGTTTTCTTAACACTGTTGAGTCTCAAGAAGGGATTCCATGCTTAGAAGATATATTGACTGAGGTATCATTGTTTCTAAAGCACTTTTAATAGGTTGTATTCATGTTGTCCTTAATCCACACATATTCCAGTTCCCTTAGCCTACGCATAAAACTGAAAAACACTAGTCAGCTTTTGTTTGCCAGATCACATGGATGTTTGAGGTCCCTTATATCTGTGTAACTAACTCTGTGCCACACAAACCAATTGAAAAGGAAAATAGGGACAATTATCCAACTAATTCAAGGAGCAAACACTTGCTAGAAAGAAATTAAAAGAAAAATTGTATTGAATTATATTTTCTATGATGAAGCTCACCATGGAGCTATTCAGCTTACAATCTCTTATATTTGTGCCACTTTTCTTTGCCTTCTAATTCTGGTTTTACTTGCTTTTATAAAATGATATTTAACGTTTGCATAAATAAGCTTCTAAAATATGGAAATCCTGTTTACTGACATGGCTTTATAGAGAAATACCTGTGATGATGCTTACAGTCTAAGATCATTAGGAACAAAAAACCTGCTGGCTTGCTTGCTACAAATTGGAATGCCTAACCTTGTTTTCAAAGAAAGGTGTATGTTTTTTATTGCAGTCTAAATTTATAGACTGTTTTGGATTCTCACATTTCTATAGTCATTTGCATAGTACAAAAAACATATTACATAACAAGTCAGTCAAGCTAAATTATAGGCAGTTCTTTTCAATCAGGCCACTGCAGCTCTGTGTTGCTCAGTTCAGCTCCTGTCTCCCACTGCTCAGATGTTGCCATGGTGACCAATTTTTGTCATGTACATTCCTAGGTCCCGCGCGGCCCCCTTATTCATAGCACTTTGCCATCACTACAGCGACCGCTAGCTGTTATCTGATTACCTAATCTCCCCTTAGTAATACATGTCACCCTGAAGCTACCTGGGTGAATTCTTGAAACCTGAATATAAATGATGTTACATAAACAAGAAAATAAATTCATATTAAATAAAATGATGGTGATAACAAATAAATAAGACTCCTTAAGCTATCCATAAGCAAGAACTCTATGAATTTATTCTGTTACTATTCTCTAGCTATATCACAGTCCATATCATTGGAAGATCGATTTGATTCTTTTATGACAAATGCGATAGCAAGATTGCAAAATTGTTGAGCTGAATTTGATCCACTGTGCTGCAATCTATCTGATTGTTGAGCTTTTCACTGTTATGACAGCTAAAAAAACACAAATTATCAGCATATTGGAAGAAGGCATTGAGAGGTACATGGTCTAATTTATCCATATGCCTAAAAAGACAATGTCATGTGGATAAAATAAATCTCACCTTTTTTCCTTTTTAGATATCATAGGCTGAATGTCTTTCGAGTAAAAACACAACCTTAAAAAAATCACAAGAAACCAGATCAAAGACATAAATAGAACAAAATATGCACAAGAGATCTCATCCAAGATCAAAGATGTGAACATAATTGCCATGAATAAGAAGTGCAGAGCTCACCAGAACAGAATGTCTTCAGCACACAGAGAATTCTACCAAAAAAAGAAAAAGAAGAAAAGGTGGGGGGGGGGAAGGTCTCTGGGAAATCAAGCCCTCCACAAAGCCAGTAAAATATCTTTATTTTCCCCTCTGCAGTAAGCAAAATTTCTATGCCCTACCATTGAAATGACCAAATATGGAGCAATGCCCACCAATGGTGAAGAACCTTTCTACTTTGTAAACTAAGTGTCTAAATTTTACGGGTGTTTTTCACTCCTTGTCCAAATCCACCCCCAAAACTTTAGCCTTTCTAAATGTTTCACTGTAAATCAACCCAGTAGAGAGAGAGTTTTCAGGAGTGTGAAATATTGACATAGTAGAATTTGAGAGAGCAGCTCTGCTTGTTAAAATCATGTAATTCATTTAATGCATAAGGGAAAAAGAAAGAAAAAGTAGAAGGAGTTCCCTTTATTAAATATTTATTGGTGGAGCCCTGGGTGGATGCCACTCAGAGAAGCAGTCATTAGAGATGGGACATTGATTGAAGTGAATATTAAGTAGTACTCTACACTAAATAACAACTGCTGATTTCTTGGGGGGAAAAAAGTTCTTGGGACTCTTAGACACTTCTCTTTTAGAAAGTCTTACTGCATGCATGTAATTTTAAGTAATTCAGTCTTTTAAAAATGTGTCTTTGCCTCTGACCTTAAAGAGCTTTCATCTCATTCAAGCCAATGAACTCAACTCTTTTCTACCATTCTACATCAACAGGGTGTAGGGGAGAGGGTGGGGGAGAGGGCGTGTGACACAGAGGGGGACAGGGAACACGTGAGAGCAGATGGTTATCAGAAACACAAGCTCATAGCTGCAGAAAGAGGAGACATAGCAAATTAATAATCCATGATTCTATTCAGCCTACCAGGACAAAGACAAATGTATGATTCAAGGTAGTTTGCTCAGATAGCTTAGTTTTGAAAGTGCTTACTTGATTCTTTGTAGAAAAAAAAGAAAGAAAGAAAGAAAGAAAGAAACACTTAGGAAACATTGCATTTTCTAATGATTTTGTCGTTATTTAATTGTTAAATTGTGTATGACTCTTTGGACTGTAGCCCACCAAACTCCTATATCCATGGTATTTTCCATGCAAGAATAATGGAGTGGGCTGCTATTTCCTCTTCCAGGGGATTTTCCAGCCCCAGGGATAGAACCCTTGACACCTGTGTCTCCTGCATTGCAGGTGGATTCTTTACTGCTGAGCCACCAGGGAAGCCTTGCTAATGATACTGATTTATAAATATAATTATTAACAGACATGTACTTTTTACTCTTAGAATATGGATATAATAATTGAAAATACTTTTTTGAAAAATAATATGAATTTTGGACAATCTACTTCTATGAGGCTAATGTCCCTAACAAATTAAATGTACCAGCCCTCATTTTGAGGCTATTCCTAATATTGTAAAGTTATTATGAAGTGCAGTATTTTCCTATCATTCTAGATCCTGAGTATTATCTGACTTTTATTCTGACCAAGGCTCTTTGCACGTTTAATAAGCTAGTTTTCTGTGCTTACTTCACCTGCAAGCAAAACGCAGCCTGCACTTACATAAAACAAAGCGCTATTCAAGGACATGAGATTCTTTTCCACAGAGGTTTCAACTGCAGTCTGAAGTAGAAGAAAACTAGTGTTGAGTGGAATATACAAAGGGCTATATTTAAGAAGGGAATACAAGACATTATAAATAAACCTATAAAGACACTGAGGCCTATGTCTTCTTAGCTCTAAGTATGGTAAAACAAGCAAAATAAAAATGTGTTTCCCAGTAGCAAATAATCCTGTACTATTTGTTGGAAGGATAAGTATGGGCTACTGAATCAGCTTCCCTGGACATCCCTGGTGGCTCAGAAGGTAAAGAAACTGTAAGTCGCTCAATCAGTGTCCAACTTTTGTGACCCCGTGGACTATGGAGTCTATGAAATTCTCTAGGCCAGAACACTGGAGTGAGTAGCCTTTCCCTTCTCCAGGGGATCTTCCCAACCCAGGGATCGAACCCAGGTCTTCCACATTGCAGGCGAATTCTTTGCCAGCTGACCCATAAGAGAAAACTAGTAAAAAAAAAAATCTGCCTGCAATGTGGGAAACCTGCGTTTGATCCCTAGGTTGGGAAGATCCCCTTGGGGAGGGCATGGTAACCCACTTCAGTATTCTTGCCTGGAGAATCCCTGTGGACAGAGGAGCCCGGTGGGCTACTGTCCATGGGGTCAGGAAGAGCCGAACACAACTGAGCAACTAAGCAGAGCACAGCACTGAATCGGCAGTAAAGAATCTACCCAATGCAGGAGATGTGGGAGACTCGGGTTTGACCGCTCAGTTGGGAAGATACCCCAGAGTAGGAAATGGCAACCTACTCCAGTGTTCTTCCCTGGAAATCCCACAGACAGAGCAGCCTGGTGGCTACAGTCCACAGGATGGCAAACTAGTTGGATGTGACTTCGCGACTAAACAATAACCGAAGAGTAAGCAGCACTTCCTGCAGCATCTGGAGTTTTTAAGGAAAATCTCTTTCCTCCATCCATGCATTTATATGAGCTTTGCTATGGACAGAATGCTTTGGAGGCTTCTATTGAATCCATTTTCAGGGATTTTAGAAATGTTAGGTTAAGGGGAAAAAAAAAAGAGACACTGTATCCTAGCCAAAAAGAACAGTGTTGTACTGCCATTGATCATGAACACTCTTGGGACCATTTTCTTGAGAAACTAATACAGCAGTTTGGTAAAATGGAATAGCATTCCTCTGAGGGGTGCTTATACAACAGTAGTAGTTCTCAACTAAGAATAATCCTATCTGCTCCCCACTACCCGGGCACATGCAGCAATGTTGGGAGATATTTTTGATTGCCCAGGAGGGTGGGGAGTGCTCCAGGGGTCTAGTAAGTAGAAACCAGAGATGCTGCTCAATGTCCTCAACACACAAGTCAGAATCCTCATCAAACAAGAAGAGCTCAACCTAAAATGCCAACAATGCAGAAGTTGAGAGGTGGTGTATTATATGGTCCCCTGGTTTTTTCTCCACTTGTCCTTTGGTTTCATGAACACATTTTTACTAAGAGATAAAGCTTATATTTTCTTTAAACATAATCAAATCATAAATTTTCTTGGGTGACAATCAGATATTCATAATCTGTTGACTATAGTGATGCTTCAAATTCATGGATTGAACAGTTAAAGTTTGATAAATATTCAGCTTGATTTTTCAGATTCATTATTTAGTGACTGGGCTTCAGCCCAAACCTTTTGTTAGAATGAAATGGTACCCCACACGATTATTTCACTCTTGCATCCCTCTCGTGCTTAGGGATCTGATGCCCAGAAATGGCTTGGCAGCTCTATGAACCCACACAGCTACATTTTCCTTTGTGTGTGGATTTTCTGAGAGCCCAGCACTTTACTGATAACATTTTTACCTTGGAACTTAGTTGATTTTTACAAATTATGGCCTTTACAAAAGAAGAAGTGATTTTCAACCACCTTTATACCTCCATTTTCTCCTGTAAAACTAAGACAGACATCTGGTGATTTTCTCTGGATGCTCAAATAGCTGTTTTGAATAGGAGAATTGCTATGGTCACAATTTTTGGGGAAAAAAAATCTCCTCTTTTCTAGTCCTTTTGACTCATAAAGTCCTGCCAAATCAAGTCAGAATTCTAGACACTGTAGAGGTGATAGAGAAGAAGATTTTGAGCTTGCCTGAACAGTGTAGTGTGACATTTCAATAGAACACAAAATCCTCTTTTAGATATTTCCTAGTTCAATAAGAAAGATGCCCTGGTCATTATGGTTTCAGAAGCCAGCTTTGATCGCCACACTGTGACAAGACTCACTTACAGTACATCATGAGGCCATTTCATAATGAGCACTGTACTCATTATAATTTATTTATCTCTAAGAACTTTAAAAAAACCCATCAAGCAAGACTTTTACGTGAAAATCCTTTTATCCATTGTCAAGTTACCCTTGAACTTCAGGCTACATTTCTTTGGTAATATTCTATAATCCAAAGATGTGTATTGAATGTTCACTTCTTAAAATATATCTGAAGTATAAATTTTTGCTAGACTTCTGATGTAAGAAATCTAAAAAACTTTTAAAGTCAGTGTTTTCCAAAATGTTCTAAGCATAAAAAAATTATCTGGGTTACTTGTTAAAGTAAAGGCTCTTAGCCCAAATAAGACCTCTGTGGGAGGGCCCTAGGAATCTATATTTTTAAATAGCACCCAGAACTGACTCATTGAAAAAAACCCTGATGCTGGGAAAGATTGAAGGCAGGAGAAGGGGACAATAGAGGATTAGTTGGTTATATGGAATCATTGACTCAACAGACATGAGTTTGAGCAAACTCTGAGAGATGGTAGAGGAAGGCATCTGGGAGATGGTAGAAAAGGCAGAGGAACCAGAGATCAAATTGCCAACATCCGCTGGATCATCAAAAAAGCAAGAGAGTTCCAGAAAAACATCTATTTCTGCTTTATTGACTATGCCAAAGCCTTTGACTCTGTGGATCACAACAAACTGTGGAAAATTCTGAATGAGATGGGAATACCAGACCACCTAACCTGCCTCTTGAGAAATCTGTATGCAGGTCAGGAAGCAACAGTTAGAACTGGACATGGAACAACAGACTAGTTCCAAACAGGAAAAGGAGTATGTCAAGGCTGTATATTGTCACCGTGCTTATTTAACTTCTATTCAGAGTACATCATGAGAAACACTGGACTGGAAGAAACACAAGCTGGAATCAAGATTGCCAGGAGAAATATCAATCACCTCAGATATGTAGATGACACCACCCTTATAGCAGAAAGTGAAGAGGAGCTAAAAAGCCTCTTGATGAAAATGAAAGAGGAGAGCAAAAAAATTGGATTAAAGCTCAACATTCAGAAAATGAAGATCATGGCATCAGGTCCCATCACTTCATGGGAAATAGATGGGGAAACAGTGGAAACAGTGTCAGACTTTATTTTTTTGGGCTCCAAAATCACTGCAGATGGTGATTGCAGCCATGAAATTAAAAGACGCTTACTTCTTGGAGGAAAGTTACAACCAACCTAGATAGTATATTCAAAAGCAGAGACATTACTTTGCTGACTTCCAGTGGTCATGTATGGATGTGAGAGTTGGACTGTGAAGAAGGCTGAGCACCGAAGAATTGATGCGTTTGAACTGTGGTGTTGGAGAAGACTCTTGAGAGTCCCTTGGACTGCAAGGAGATCCAACCAGTCCATTCTGAAGGAGATCAACCCTGGGATTTCTTTGGAAGGAATGATGCTGAAGCTGAAACTCCAGTACTTTGGCCACCTGATGCGAAGAGTTGACTCATTGGAAAAGACTCTGATGCTGGGAGGGATTGGGGGCAGGAGGAGAAGGGGACAACAGAGGATGAGATGGCTGGGTGGCATCACTGACTAGATGGACGTGAGTCTGAGTGAACTCCGGGAGTTGGTGATGGACAGGGAGGCCTGGCGTGCTGCGATTCGTGGGGTTGCAAAGAGCTGGACACGACTGAGTGACTGAACTGAACTGAACTGAACTGGGAGATGTTGAAGGACAGGGAAGCCTGGTCTGCTGCAGTTCATGGGGTCTCAAAGAGTCGGACACAACTGAGCAAACGAACAACAGGGAATCATACGATTTGGTAATTTTGGAAACAGTGCCTTAACAGAATGCACATATGTGGGAGGCTATGAAAGATATCATATTAAATTATTAATAGATTTGATATCTATCTTTCAAAGGTTGTTGGATACATACGGAGCACTTAGAAGAGTTTCTGGCGCATAGTAAGCATGAAAGTGTTAAATATTATAATTTTCCTATCGTCCCTGGTATAGATAAGGATTATCATTTCACGAGGTCAGCCTTCAAAAATCATTAGTCTTCTCAGTCAGTTACCCAGAGCCTTGTACTTAACTGCATCCATGACTCTTCTTTTTCCTCAAGTATTTGACAAATTCCTGTCTTGTTTTCATTAACTCTCCTATTTTGATTGCTTTCTTATCTCTCCTTTTAACTGAAGTGTTCCTCTTGATACTGACTTTTCCAAGAGTCATTTAATTCTTTATCTGTGCAGACAAGGAATGCTTCCTGGGAATTCTAACATTCCATTGATAACCATCAAGGTGTGTACCTTGATCCTAACCTCTAAACCCAATTTACCTGTACCCTGAGCTTTCCTAGGATCTGTGGGTCTCACCCTCTTGAACTAACGTCACCACAATCCACAAATATTTGAACATTAGTTTGGAATGTTCCATTTGAGCTGTCTGAGCCCACACCATGTACATGACATAGAGGTTATGTTAAACTTGGGAGCAACCCAGAAGACATACTGATTTTTTTCTCTAATTCAGAGGAAATCCTTGTGCTCATTCACTGATTTATCCATAACTACAGCTTACATTCTCTTTTATACAATGCTTCGTACAATCATAAGCAAGAAATAGGAAAGGCTGTATATAATGTTTGTCCCTTTCCATATTACTCATTATTGCAATTTTTCCTAAGTAAAAGTATTTGCTGCATAAATCAGACATGTAAAATCTATTCCATTGAGCTAAAGAAAAAAAGAAAGAAGCAGCTTTGCTTCAGCTCCTGTACGTTTAAACTTTGCATCTAATATCAATATTGGTAGGCTGGATTTTATAATAGAAAGATCCCTTCGCATGTTATGAGGAATTCAGGTATGGATACAAATGGTTTTATTCACAAAGATAATTTTTTTTCTTTCTAAAAAATAATTTCATTCTGAAGTGAGTAGAAAAAACAATCACTTTGATTTTACCCACTGATTCTCTCCTTTCAGATTGTAATGAAATGTATCAGTGGCAAGTCTGGAAATTCCTAAATGGTCACAGAAACTACCATTACTCTGTGTTAAAAGAGGTTAAACTGCCCAAAGCCATAATTTCGAGTCTTAATTGAATGCTAGCAATTCAACCGTGAGCAGGATCCCCAGAAGAATGGCGGAGTCCTCTGTAGGCTTCCCACAATGGGGATGCGTGGGTAGATGCCATCTGCGGCTCAGGGTAGGGGAACAAAAAGGCATTTGAGGAAGAGGGGATTTCTTACAGATATGATATAATGGGAAAGAGCTGAAAGTCATCCATCATGACTCTGACATACCTTACACCCAACAACAGCCAAAAGCCACAAGATGTCACGTACCGCCTGCAGCGTGTCAGGCCTTCTGGCATCAGCACTTTTGTGCATCCTGCCACTTCCCCTTTCTTGCTGTCCTGCCCGGGGAGGTTCAAGAATGCCTCTGCCCACCCCACCCCAGCGTTTGCTAATGCCGTCTTTATTATCACACACCACAACAACCACTCGGGACAATTCATCTGGTGACAGAGAGTGACAATCAGAGCCGAACAAGGATGCTGATGTCACCAGATGTTGTTGCATCTCATAAATTGGGTTAGTGTGACCATGCTGTTCCAGGAGGTCAGAGTAACAGGGCCCAGGCAAGGACCCATGGGTGCTCAGAAGAGCTCATGGGGACAACTGCTCAGAGACACAGAGAATAAGCCCAGGTTTACTTCCTCTACTCTCAGTTTTCCTTAAAGTAATCATCTCAAATATATAAAATATGGATTGGGTTAAGAGGAGCAAGAAAAATAAATAAGCTATGGTTTCACATCACTTGTATGATGGCAACTTGTCATGTACATCAAAGTGCTTTTTCATTTAATTTAAGAGTACCACATGGCCTGAAGACATACACACACATTTAACATTAGAATTAGTTATAATTAAATTTCTACGATATTCTCTTGTTGTTTAACTTCTGTAAATAATTTGTTTTTATCTCATCTTACCAACAAAATTACAAACTCTCCAAGTGCAGAGGCCATGGGTACTAGTGCCTCTTTGGCCCTCACAGGGCCTAATTCAATATTAAAACATGAGTTGCTTAATAACTTATTAAAAGCTCTTACTTTCATTTTGTTTTTAATATTTCCTAAGACTGTATAAGAAAATTAAAGACAACATGCAGAATGAAGAAACAAGGTTGGAAATTATAGACTAGCTCATATCAAAAAAATATAAAGCTAAGCAGTTCATTTTTATCACTGAAATTAAGGGTATCAGTAGCCTGAAAGTCCTATGCTTGTTCAGAATGATTTTGCAGGTTAACACTCTGAAAGCTGTGCTGACACTTCATACTGTAGGCTTATTTATGTTGTTGTTTAATCGCTGAATGGTGTTTGACATTTTGTGAACCCATGGACTATATCCCGCCAGGTCCCTCTGTCCATGGAATATCCCAAGCCAGAATACTGGAGTGGGTTGCCATTTCCTTCTCCAGGGATCTTCCAGACCCAGGATTGAAGCTGAGTCTCTGGTGTCTCCTGCATTGGCAGGCTCCTGGACTCTTTACCACTGAGCCACCAGGGAAGCCCAGGCTTGTTTATACCATAGTATAAATAGCCCATTTGCGGTACATCTAGGTATATTTGTTACTAAATCATAGGAATCCATTAAATTACAAATAAAGGACAGTTCTCCAAACCAATAACTTGTTTGGATGCAAAATAATTGGGACTCTGACTGACTGAATATAATGTAGTGTTGGGAAACAATCCTATGAAAATACCAACCATATCCTAAAGCTGACACTTCGAGTTTACCTGGGAAAATATGCAATTGTATAGTTCAGTGTTTTCATCTCCATTCTCACATTTTTTGAAAATGTCCATATTAATCACTTTCTTCCTAGGTTTTAGCTATTCTTGTTTCTTCTTTCATTTTCCACACACATACAAAGAGTTAATTTATATTGTAGTCAAGTTATTGTATCCATTTCTAAATTTATTCTCTAGCTTGAGTTCCCAGTGTTGGTACAATGTTAGTATTGTATTGCATCCTGAAACAACTCTTATCTGGGGGCATTGATTCAATAAAAATATTTTATATTTATCATGGATATTATTGGTAGAGATTACCCAGTGGAAATAACAGATTCTTACTCTGCTTGTTGGAAAATTCTGATTTAGTGCTCATTTATGAATTGTGGACCAAAATGTAGGTTGGAAAAAGGAGCAAAGCAAAATCAAACACATGATTATTAGTAAGTATTAAGAACACATTGATGTTATTCAAGTTACAAAAATAGTGTATATAACCCAGTTCTTAAAATATAAGTCAAAAAAATATGAAGCTAAGGACAAAAAAATGGATTCAATACATGTTTTCTATAAACCACAATTTCTTGTTAGAATTAAACTATAATTTAAATAAGTAGATCGAATGCAAATAAATTAATCAATATTTTAAATATCTCTTCCTTTTTAACAAGGCACTAGGAGACTGACATTTTAACTTTGTTGAGTAAGGGTTTAACTCAGCATAAGAGTATGAAAATGTAATTTATACACTGCATATGTGGACACCGAGGACATACCAGAGAATACAGTCCGTATATGGATATACTACCTCCTGAGCTGACTTCTCTGACATCTTATCTTTGTAACAATAATGTGGCTCCACCTTCAGCTGCCATTGCCTTTATCACTTATTGCATGATGGGATTTGTTCATTCACTTTATTGTCCCTCTACCCGACTAAAAGTGACCTCTAAGGGGACAGGGACTTTGATACTTGGTCCCTACAGTATTCTTACTGCTTCACATAGTGCCTGAGACTCAAAGAAAAAAAAAAGTGCAAATGTTAGAATATATATGAAATCCACATGTTCTTTTGAAAATAGATAAAAGAAGAACACCAAGAAGACTTTTCATGTGTGTAATTATGATCTTCTAACGTCAGTTGTAATGTAAAATATTTCATTCAAATTAAGTGCTTTACACAGAGCATCTTAGTATGCATTGCACAAATAATCTTTTTTAGTAACTCATTTTCAATAAGTACTTTTCCATAGAGTGGCTGAAAAGAGAGTTTGAAAGAAGGTTATAGATAAAACATAATAAAGCTTTATGATTAAAATTTCTGAAATCCTCAAGGTATTATTCCATGACTCAAGAAATAAAGGTCCTTAAAATCAATTAAATGAAACCAAGTTCAGCATGTTGTAGTCAATACTTAGATTCCTGAATTTTATATAATGTTAACATTTGCCAAAAAGGATGCATTATTAATGCCTACATTAGATTTGCTGTGGGTAAGCAACTTCAGTGATGAATGGGGAGATTTTCTTGCATATACACTATTTTAAAAGTTTCAGTGAGTGTGCATAATTTTAGAAAAACTTATACTAAATTAAAACAATCTGAACATTTTTATGTAGTAAACACCTCTAATTCTAGTTAGCTCTAAATGTATAGATATATGAAAATGTTGATAAAAGCAGAAGGTAAATTTCCATAATGAGTGATTTCATTTCTTAAAAAGTCTTCTGAGGAACTTAGGATTATACTTTGAATAAAGTAAAACAAAAAGTAGATGATTCCAAAAACTTAAAAATCTCCTTTTCTTCCCAATTATAAGAGGTACTCCCCTTTAACACACTTACTTCTGACACTATGTTTGTCCAACTTCAGCATCCAAACAACATGCACGCATGCTCAGTTGTGTCCAACTCTTTGCAAACCTATGGATTGTCATCCACCAGGCTCCTCTGTCCATGAGATGTTCCAGGCAAGAATAATGGAGTGGGTTGCCATGCTCTCCTCCAGGGCATCTTCCCAACCCAGGGATGGAACCCGCATCTCCTGTGTCTCCTGAACTGGCAAACAGATTCTTTAACACTGTGCCCCATGGGAAGCCCCTAGGCAATTGGTAAAAGCCCAATTTTTGTACAATCCCATTTCCACAGATAAAGTATCTTTAAAGTTGTGCCCAATGTCATTCTAGGATTCTCTTTTTTGAAAGAATACCACAAAAGTGTGTGTGTGTGTGTGTGTGTGTGTGTGTGTATATCTTTTTTAACCCTGAGTTATTACTTCTTTGTTTTCCTCAGGTTTCCCACTTCATCCACTATCCAGAGTTTCACTTGAGTTCTTTTCCTCAAAAATTTCTGTTCACTATTTTCTTTATTTCTGTCACCACAGTATTTATTTGCATGAAAGCACTTAGTTTCACTGCTCTCAACATTCAAATCTCTTTTCCCCCTTTGTCTGACACTCTGCTGCTAAATTAAATTTCCTCAAATACTTACACATCAAAGATGTTCAAAGACAACTTTCTAGAGACTCTTTGTCTTAAGATTCCTTAACAATTGAGCCCTTACCACCATCTTCTTTTAAGGCTCTATGTGAACTCCCCCTCTGCCAAATTGGCCTAGTCTGTATTCCATTGTCTCCTCTAAATACTGTAATTGATTAAATAATTCCACTGGATTAATTAGTAGTTCTATTGAATAGACAGAAAAAGAAAAAGTTGATCTGTTAATCATTAACAAAAATTGGTCTACCTCTTTGAAGATTCTATCTTAGATACTTTGTAACATATTGGAGAATTCTGGAGCCAAGCTAACTGGAATTAGTTTTTGTCTCCATCACTTATGAACTTAGGTAAGTTACTTTATTTCCCCATCTGTAAAATGGGCTAATAATAACGCTTACCTTATAGAGTTGCTGTGTAGCTTAGAACAGTCCCTAGCATGTAGTAAAACACTATATGCACTATAAGCACTATAATCGTCTCTACTATTTCAAAAGAAAAGAGTGATATATTATTCCTTTATAAACTTGTATTTGCAGCTATTACTGATGTACACTGTTAATATTATTGTACTTATTGGTATGGTAGTCAAAGTGATACACCCTTTCATACATGTCTAATTGCTTTATCAGTTGCTGAACATTTTCTGAAAATAGCAACTTGATATATATATAAATATTCTGGAAACCTAAAAATTCCTACAAGATGCAAAGCCTCAGTATATTCACGGTTCCTGCATTAACCAAGTTCTTCTTATTTCCAGGGTTATCAAGTTTCTAAAGTTTAGCATTCAACTGGTTCACTATTAATTAATACACGATTCTGATCTACTTGGGGAAACTGTAAAAAGCAATTAAGAGCAAACCAGACCCAAGAAAAGACAGGCTTTCTTTCTCCGTTTTATCTTTTCCCAGAGTTTCAATATTTTTCAATGTAGCTCCCCATGGGTGGGTTGAAAGGTGGAGCAGTTAGTAAGCAATTTATTTTGAAGTTGGTGAGGGGTAGAAAAAGGGGTCATCATTTCTCCCTAAACCTGGCCTTCCTGTGAAGTTTCTGCTGTCTCCTTTTTCTTTGCCCTCTTTCCCCTGGGTGGTCTGTCTCTCCCTAAGTGATGGTAACATCAGGAAAAGCAGAAAATATGGGACAACACAGATATGTGGCTACATGACTTTGTTGCCTGATGTACAGGCTCCAGATGACCATTTTATTTCATAAGTCAAATCTTTTTCTGTTGACATCTACTCAGTGTGGTATCAAACTCTCCCCAAGTATTCTCTCAACCACCACCCCCTTAAGTGGAGCTAGTAGAACAAGCAAGGATCTGCCTGTAATTACTGCTTAATTCATTTGCATGTGGATGTTCTCATTATAATGTCATTAGCATGGGGAGGGAGTCTGGTTGCCAAAGCAACCAGGAGTGGGGCAGGTGCAGTTCAGCCTCAAATGGTTGTTTGGTCAACCTCCACCTGTATTCCTGGCTCTTATACCTCTTGTGGTTGCCAGAAGAAAACATCCTGCAGTTTTACCTTCATTTTGGCCGTGTTTCTGGAATGTCTTGGTAACCTGTACAGTGCTTCCTGATTTTACTAAAAACTTATTTTAACTAGCCATGCTTAGGGATTTTAGCTCCCAATTGCTACATATGGCTTTTGAGCCCTTAAAACGAGAGTAGTTGAAACTGAGATGTGCCATAAGAAGCTGTAATATATGCAAAGGTCTTCAAAGAGGTTGCATGAATAAAAGAGTGTTAATTATTTCAGTTAATTTTAAAATGTGGATTCTCTATTGAGATAGTAATATTTCAGACATCTGGGATCAAATAAAATTTATCATTAGCTTTTTTATTTTATAAACTGTCTACTAAAACATTTAAAATTACATATGTGGCTCATACGTGTGTTTCATATTATATTTTTATGGACAACACTGTTCTAGATGATAGATTTCTCTTTTAAATCTCCCCTCTGATCAGTACTGCATTCTTAATCCTTATAGACATTTACAATAACTGGCATCCACACAGAATTTCCATACCTAATTCTTTCTGGATTGCCTAGCAATTTGCTTGTTTTAGCCATCATTTCATAAATACTCTTCAGAGTTAAAGAATCCGATTTTCTCGTCAACACAGGAATTCCCTCTTAAAGCAATGCTGATGGAGGATTAACCAGGTTCTGCTCAAGTCTTTCCTTGGGGGCCCTGCTTTACAGAACATCAGATAAAGAAAAACTCAAATTATAAAACTGCTTTTCCTTACATTGGCAAGAAATCAGCTGCCTTCATAGAATCTATTCACTAATCTTAGTTCTGCCCTTGGAAAAAAAGTAAAGTAAGGGTACTTGTCTTCCACATGATAGCCCTCCATTTACTTGAAGACAGCTGTCATGGTCTGCTAAGCTAAGCTTCTTTGTTAAACATTGCCCACTCCCCTCAACAATTTCTCATAAGTCATGGCCTCAAGGCTCAACCATCCTTGCTGCCCTCCTCCAGACTTTCGTCATTTGTCAATGTCTCTGCAAAAATGAGAAATCCAGAAAAGACCCTCCAACTCCAGATTTGGTGCACACTGTGTAGAGACAGTAAACCTCTTGCACCTCTTCATCCAGATACAAGAGTTTGGTTTCTTCACGCTGCTTCTTTGATTGTGTCATTACCTTCTCTTTCCCATTGCTCACATATATTGAATTTCTCATCCACTCAACCTAATAGATCTTTTTTCACATAAACTGTTAGGAAGTCATAGCTTCTTTATCTCAGACTTCTATAACTGATCTTTTAAAAATCAAAAACCCAAGGCTTTATGTTTATATCTGTAAAATTTTGCTTGTGTGCTTTATTCCAAGGTAATTTTCCCTGGTTCTCACTCAGTGCATTAGCCATGCTTCTCAGTTGTGTGCCAGTCAGAGGCAGGATAAACCTGTTTTTAATGCCATCTTACTACTGATAAATGTGTTGAACTAGACAGAGCCATCGTGTCCATTAATAAAGAGACTTTGTCAACTGTCTTTCTAAAATCAAGATGCACTGTGCACTATGGCGTTATCTGATCAAACTATTCTACCAGAAAAGAATAGCAATCAGTAACTATTTATTGTGTGCCTACAATGGCCAGATATCTTCTAGGCATTGAGGTATGATTTGAATTCAGTGAAACAGTTCTGAGGCCTAGTGATCACCTCTTCTTTCTCTATACTTTCCCAAGCTATGTTTTTAACAACCTTTTAGGACTATATTAGAACATTTTTTCAGAGTTCATTATTGGTCTTTACTAGTTTATAATTTCTGTTCAACCTTTTAACTTTTCAAACACCAAGACATCATTTGCAGCTTGCCGCTTTTCTCATATCCCATCCATCCTCAAGGTGTCTTGAAGGCTATCAGTCATTATACTACAATCATACCTGTGAATTATTTTATTTTCCTGCAGAAGAATTGAACTGTACTTGGAGATTTATAATTACCTATAGTTCTTCTTTCTGAATCTGACTGAACTCCAGGAGATGGTGATGAACAAGGAGGCCTGGCGTGCTGCGATTCATGGGGTCGCAAAGAGTTGGACACAACTGAGCGACTGAACTGAACTGAACTGAACATCTTGGGAAAATTGTATATGCCTTAGTTATCATGGTAGCCTGGCACCTAATATAGAGACTAATTAGACGTTCAATCTTTTTTCCTTCCTTTTCCAGTTTGAAAGTTATCTCTTCATCTCAGTGAAAAAGAAGGAAAACTAAGCTAAACAGGTCTTCTGCTTTCTTTCTTTTAATATTAATATTAAAGCATTTTCCCAGGCATGATCAACAAATATGTTCTTTATTTACTTTCCGAAGGTACAACTCATTTTATATATAACTTTCATCAAAATAATGAGTTTAGTTTGCAGAAGTCTTTCTCAGTTTCTGAACTTGAATTTACTAGTAGATCATTTGGAGATTTGTATACTTGTTCTTCCATTTTATACTATATTTTTAACTGACAAAGATGTAAAAATATAATCAATTAAAATGAAAAATTACACAAATTATCACCAGATTTGTTATAGAAAAATTCCATTGAATTTCTAATTTGGAACTGATATTTTTTTTGGTAGCTTCTGCAGAAGCATGCATTATCCGACATTATTAAATGGACTGATAAAATATTGCTTAACTCATTATTCATTCAATTCCTAGGCCAATTTTTGCATTAACTATATTTCATGTATTTATGTGCCACAGAGGCTGGCAACAGTTGTATGGTTATAATGGTCTAACGTTGCACATTGAAATCTTTTGTTGGGACCATGCTACACGGTCCCAGAGAAAAAGTTCTAAATAGGTGCTTTCGAAAAAAAGAATGACAAATTATTACTATCTATGTTGCCAAAAAGTAAGTGATTATATATAATTGGATGAATCTTGAAAGGTGCTGTAAGCTATGAGTTTAGTGTTCTGAATTTATAAATGTTACATCCACACTTAGATTGTATGTAGTCATGTAATGAGAAGGCAAACTGTGAAAGAGTAATTTGACTAATTCAGTCAAAATTATCATATCAATCATTAGGATATTTCAGAAGAAAGTTTTAAGTGCTTAAATTATGGAAATAATTACTTCACTTTTCCATTGCCGTTATCCTGTGCATATGAAGAGATAATCTGATATACTGTTTTTTTCTTATTATAAAAAGACAGCTTTTAAAATTGGGAACCACCCAATATAATCTCTGAAAACCTTTAACAATTTTTCATCTCGCTTCTTTTGATGAATATTATCTTCTCATTTTTACAGCAATTTTTCCAAAACAAAGAGCATCTTTTTTCTCAAGTTATTTGTTAGTATAATGCAAATGAAAATTTGAAGCATAATATTGTAAATTATTCTTTACAATATTGCAAAAACAGACTTGAATTGAACTAGATCATACAGGCTTACTTAACACAGTTAAAATCTGTAAACATGAAAGAAACTAGATTCTGATGGTAATTTTATTCATGTCTCAGATTTACAATAGCCTCAAATTATTTTGTTTGATTTGTTTTTCCACCAATAAGTTAGTTTAATTTATCACCATAGAAAATGTGAATAGGTTATCAAAGTATTGAAATATAATTCTTTTAGGAAACCTGTCATTCTGAGATTGTCCTTATTTTTGCTCCCAATAAAAGATTTTGTTACAACCTACAAGAAAATTTTCTAACTAAAAGATAGCAATAGATTGCTAATTAAAAATGCATCCATCTGTTGGTTTGCTTGTTGCCTTGCTATTTGAAAAATGCAGATCTAAGTGGGTTGTTTTATTTATGAAGACCCTTAACTGTGAAGAGTTATGAATTCATAAGCTTGCATTCATCAACACAATAAAGGTTAGCATTAAAACAAAAGTTAAATATACAGAGTGTTACATATATTTCTTTAATAGGTTTGAATTTTTAAACATGTAATTTTGGAAAATAGAGCTTTTTTAAATAAAATGCAAAACAGGTTTTAACATTTCTCCTTATGGAATTTTTATAGAAATTAGGATTTACAAACAAAAGCATCAAGTTGCATATGACCCATTCGATGTTTGCTTTGTTTATGAATAGTAGATAATTACTTTGAAGTGATTGAATATGAAGCTTTAGTCTTCCTCAAGGAAGAAGTGTGAAAATTGGTACAACTAGAATTATATCATTTTGGCATTGAAAGGAATCAATGAGAAAAAAAACTGAGGCATCAAGAGATGTGATTATTTGTCCAATATCCAAAAACCCAGAGTCTAAGATTCTTGCTTTTCTTAATATGGCATTTCTTTCACTGGTGTTTTCAATGGTAGTTTTCAGTGGTAGTACCCTAAGTTAAACTGTTTAATTTTTGCTCCGCTTTGTTAAATTATAAACAGTCTCTTCATTCCATTAGTTAAGATTTTGTTATCTGTGTTTGGGAGAGAGAAATTTTGAATTATATCTTTGCTTCCATGTAAATTTCAGACACAGGAAAGAAGGCTTGACTCCAAAGGCAAAGAAGAAGTTTGTGTGTGTGTGTGTGCGCGTGCCTGTGTGGATAAGGTATTCTTATGTGCATGCATAAGGTATTCTGCTTATGACTGAATATAGAGCATCTCACTGAATTCCTATAACAATCCTAAAGTGGGCAATATTACTAGTTCCATTTTACAGGTGAAGAAACTGAGGCTTTCACTGGAGCATCCATTTCCCGCCTAGACTGTGATAAATGTAGAGTTACTGTGTGTGACTTGAAGAACAGAAAACATGAGAGTTGAGATGAAGTTGAATATTGATGCACAGTTAGAGTCATTTTACTAAATGACTCTCCTGCTTCAGCCATCAATGCATAGTTTGAATTTGGATCTCAGTAAAGTTACAAATCACATCATGGGCAGTCACGGTTACTCTGAAATGGTCAAATATTTCAATGTTAAATTTTTCTATAAGTCTATTATGCTACATCCATGAAGAAATAGATTTTTATATAATGCTTAATTTTGACAGTATTTTTCAAAGGTCAGAAAATTCTAAATTTTCTTTGATTCCTGACAAAAACTGAGAACAGGGAAAACGTGTAAAAGCATTAGTTTCCCTGAATCTCATTTTAATCACAAATTTAAATGTTTTAAACTATCCAAATTTTAAGTACACTTGCTAATAGCTAAGCTATTTGTGTTTGTTTTGGGTTTTATTCCTTTCTGTGTTGGGGGCAGTCAAATAGTCATNTCTTTAGATATAATGAATCTAATGGCTTGCCAAGAGTATTTCTGGGTTTCTGTGAGTTTGTACTTATGTGTGTGCATATGTGTGTGATATTTGTACAGATAATCTCCAAGTACACTTTGTATTAAAATACATCAAACCAACCCAAATTGAATTATAAAGACCAATATTATTCTTGGTATTATCTTACTAAGAAGACAATTTACTAAAAGCCTATTTCTATTCACAAGCAAGTGTAATTTGTTGTGGGTTTCCAAGAGCGTTAAAATATTAATTCTAAGTACTACTTCATTTGTTCTCACCAATTAAATCAATTTGAAAATTAATCAACTGTCAAAAAAGTTCAACTCTAAGTGATATTAGATTTAAATTATGCATGTGTATTTCATCAGAACATGAAGAGCAAAACATATTACAGAATTATAAATAGGTAAATTATCTTTGAATGAGGATCTGTATAAACTGAGAATAATCAATAATATGACTTTAATTCAAAAGTTAAAGACTTTCCTACTTTTGGAACTCCTAGTTATGTGTATGCATATTTTACCAGAAATCTTTACAGTTAGATTAGTTTTTCTTTTTATACTGAGTACCAAAAGAGGCACTGTTTTTGAAGATTAGCTGTGTTCAGAAAAAAGAATCACAAAATTATTTTCTTGGTAATTATTAGCTTTGCACTCAACAGGTTTAAGGCATTGGTGAATCAAACATTTACTCAAACATTCCCCATGGATTTGCCAACCATCTGTGTTAACATCCCAGATAAGCTCCAGGGTTATAAAATTATTTGCTCAGGTTTATTGGTTACACTCTTGCCCCCTGAAAAACTACTGCCTGCCTTTTCCTGGTAGACCAGAAACCCAACTGTTACAAGTGACTGTGTTCTGGGAACCACACAAAATAGATAATTTATACATGATGATAAGCCATAATATTCACATTTATACCTTTCATGCTTTTTAACTTTACATCTTCTTATCTCCCAGAAAACAAAAGCTAAAAATAGACACATAGTAAAAGCAAAACTTGAGTATAACTAATGCAAAAGTAAACTATAATAAATTACCATGTATTTTATATTTATATTTAGTA
>SJYQ01000315.1:1473510-1491484 GCA_006410935.1 Redunca redunca
GAAAATTAATCTGCTTATTTTTAGAGATTATCAGGTTTCCTAGCAATGTTATTGTAAACTTGAAGCATTTTGTTTAAAGATCCTGCAACTTTAGTTGATCAGGAAATATGATGCTAAATTTTAGAGACTCTTATAATCAGAATGCAGATGGCCCCAAATAGAAGCAAAGTAATTAAAGTAAGACATCTTAACCCAGGCATTCTTTCTAGAGATTGGAATTGTAATTTGTGCTAATAACCTATCTGACTTTTCAGAGAAGCCATCTAATGTATAAATAGAAACATCTCAATGGCTGGACATCATATTATAGGATGCAACCTCCTTCCAATATTAAAACATTACATTATACAAGATATAGTCCGTGCAAAGTCACAAGCATAAGATTCCTTCAGCTACTTTCAAATTAGCAAAATCAAGTGTTCCCAAGTAATTTTATGAAGAGATATCAGTACTTACAGGTCAGCTAAGACTCAGTCAATCCAAGAAAGGAAAAGCTAGACCCTCTGACCAGTCATACTAAGAGAGGACCTATTGCACCAACCCCCAATAAAATTCAGCAAAGGAGTTTTATTCTTTGCATTAACAAGCTTTGGAATGCTTGTCTTCCCAAAGTGTTTGACATCACATTGGATGCTGGGCTACAGATGTGGGAGTTTGGTGTATGTATGTGCTTGCATTTTTGCCTGTGTTTGAGAAAGCAGTTTCTGTAGAACTGTGGACCAAACCCTCCCTCTGGTAGTCTCTCATCATTAACTTTTAAAGAAGAATTAGTTACGTCTCCCCCACCCTCCCCCTGCCACCACCACCACCACCCTTTTCTATCTAAATGTAGTTCTGGGTCTCAGGAGGCCTTAGCAAACAAAGCTTCCATCCAAGGCTGTCACTTGACTGACAGCAAAAAGGTTGCCGGGAGATGGACAGCTGTGTGTAGGTGGACATAGAAAAAAACAGAAAAGCTGAGCAGATTCATTCAGAATACTGCAAAAGGAAGGTTCTAAATCACACCCTTCCAGGCTTAGCAACCATGAGAATCTTTAAAGCCAACTAGTTTTATTTTTAATCAAAGTCAGGTTTTAAAACAAGTACCCAAGTTTATAAATAGATGGATATCTATAACATAAAAATACATCTTATAAGGTGGCTCAAGAATCGTTTTGCTAAAGAAAACTATAAATGGCAATACCCAAAGCATCTTGAATTTCCTCATTGCCTTAGTTGTTCAATCTGTGCAGTTATTTCTGCATTGTAAATTTAGTTCTCAGAGTCACTTAACCAGGGAGACCTGCTAAGCAATATAGATACAACTAGGCATTTATCAAAGTATTTTAAACAATAATCTGATTGAAAACTATAAAATTTCAGATGAGAATATAGTGAGACACATGGAGGAAATGGGGCCCAACTTTACTGAGCTATAGTCAACTGACTATTTTATGTAAGGGACTTGAATAATTTCCTGCCAATGATCAATTACCTAGGTACCTAATGTCATATAAATAGGTAGGTTAAAGCTGCTGCAGTGGGACCTCACTCTCAAAGTTCATGCATATTAGAACACCTCTCTTAATTCAGAGCTATAAGAGATAAAGACTGGAAAATCAGGTCAGATATTTTAACCCACATGTTAATCCTGAATGTCAAGAGTGGGGCATCAAGTCTCAGGAGATAAATCCTATACTATTTATCAAGTACAAATATTCTATATAGAAGAAAGATTTATCCCACACTGGGACGACTTAGTCTCCAATCCAGCTAGAGATGCTTAAGGATGTTCTTCCAAAATGGATACATATATATGTATGGCTGAGTCCCTTCACAGTTCACCTAAAGCTACTATGACATTGTTAATCTGTGGCTATTCCCCAACACAAAATAAAAAGTTTAAAGTCTAAAAGGCAAAATTTAAACAAGAAATGGCATGGGACTACCATTCTCTATGTGGTAATGCCTAATTTTTAATTTTTTTCTGATTGCGCCACTGAAAGAAAACCTGGGATATGTACACATAGAATTGAATAAGGAGAAAAACAAATGGTCCAATTGATATACTTTAAATGTCATTTTGAGTCAAATGATCTGTTAATAACTGAATTTCTTTTCACCTCCTTACTTCAAATAACTCATTGTTAGCCTGAATTTCAGCCAGTTTATTTGTGCAGATACAGGCATGATCTAAGAAAAAGTGATTCCACATATAACTAAGTGAATGAGGGTTGCTTAATATATTTTAAAGTCGTATATGATGTAGGTTTGTGCATAGACTCCTGAATTAGCATTTATTTCATATGAATTTTTCATTGTTTTTAAATATTCTATGTCCAAATAATGCCAATTCTAACTAAATCATGTTTATGAATCTCACTTCTGTATTATATTTTGTAAATATTTTATGTTTCTTTACATAGGGAATTTGGTGGTGGTGGTGGTGGTGATGATAGTTTGGTTGTTAAGCCATGCCGAACTTTTTGCGACCCCATGGATGGTAGCCTGCTAGGCTCCCTTGTCCTTGGGACTTTCCAGGCTGGAATCCTGGGGTGGGTTGCCATTTCCTTCTCCAGGTGATCTTCCTGACTCAGGGATCAAACGCAAGTCTCTTGTGTCTCCTGAAATGGCAGGAGAATTATTATTATTATTTTTTTTTACCACTGAGCTACCTGGGAAGCCCAAAATAGGGAGTTTAGTAGCATACAATTGATTTTAATAAGGTTTTAATGATTTACATTAGGCCTCAAGTAATTCAGGGGGAAAAAAGGCGCATACTGTTTCTTGGAGTTTTTACTGAGTTTCCCCTTTAGTCCTTTTGAATAAATAGCCAAGAGGCATAATCTTTAGGGAAAAGGTTTTCCATATTTATTAATTAAAATAAATGATTAGGTTAAACAGATAAAATATAAACATAATTTCAGAAGCAACATTTCCTTTATAAATATGCTTATAAAAGTTCCATTAATTAAATAAACAGTGTTGACTAAAACACACACACACAACCTAAAAGTTGAGAATCCTGTTTTATTTGGGAAATTACTGAGAACTATAGGCTGGGAGGGAAGAGGAACTAAAAAGCCTCTTGATGAAAGTGAAAGAGGAGAGTGAAAAAGTTGGCTTAAAGCTCAACATTCAGAAAACGAAGATCATGGCATCCGGTCCCATCACTTCATGGGAAATAGATGGGGAAACAGTGGAAACAGTGTCAGACTTTATTTTTGAGGGCTCCAAAATCACTGCAGATGGTGACTGCAGCCATNGGCATCACTGACTCGATGGACGTGAATCTGAGTGAACTCCGGGAGTTGGTGAAGGACAGGGAGGCCTGGCGTGCTGCGACTCATGGGGTCACAAAGAGTGGGACACGACTGAGCGAATGAACTGACTGAACTGAACTGAATAGGCTGGGAAAGCAGCCTTCTCAGAAAGCTCTGAGGAAATGTTCCAAAGAGGTAAGGGAAGAGCCAGAATATATAAGAGTTTTTTGTTGAAACAAACAAAAAAGCAAAAAAAAAAAAAACACATTACATTTTGTCCAACATCAAAAGATTACTGTTAATCACAAAACCCAGACATTGTTTTATTTTAGTGCTTTTCTATGTATGGAAAGATGCAAGATCCTGTGCAGGTTGAAACTATTCCTTTGATATGCATCTGAACTACCTAGGGCAAGTCTCCTGCTTTTTTCTTTTTTTTGCTCTGTGCAAGACTCTTCTTTTTTTTTTTTTTCCACATAAATTTATGTATTTTAATTGGAGGCTAATTACTTTACAATATTGTATTGGTTTTGCCATACATCAACAAGAATCCACCACGGGCATACATGTGTTCCCCATCCTGAACCCTCCTCCCACCTCCCTCCCATCCCATCCCTCTGGGTTATCCCAGTGCACCAGCCCTGAGCATCCTGTATCATGCATCGAACCTGGACTGGTGATTCATTTCACATATGACAATATACATGTTTCAATGCCATTCTCCCAAATCATCCCACCCTCTCCCTCTCCCACAGAGTCCAAAACCGTTCTATACATCTGTGTCTCTTTTGCTATCTTGCATACAAGGTTATCATTACCATCTTTCTAAATTCCATATATATGTGTTATTATACTGTATTGGTGTTTTTCTTTCTGGCTTACTTCACTCTGTATAATCGGCTCCAGTTCCATCCATCTCCTTAGAACTGATTCAAATGTATTCTTTTTAATGGCTGAATAATACTTCATTGTGTATATGTACCACAGCTTTCTTATCCATTCGTCAAAGCAACATCTAGGTTGCTTCCACATCCTGGCTATTATAAACAGTGCTGCGATGAACATTAGGGTACATGTATCTCTTTCAGTTCTGGTTTCCTCAGTGTGTATGCCCAGCAGTGGGATTGCTGGGTCATACGGCAGTTCTATTTCATTTTTTAAGGAATCTCCACATTGTTCTCCATAGTGGCTGTACTAGTTTGCATTCCCACCAATAGTGTAAGAGGGTTTCCTTTTCTCCACACCCTCTCCAGCATTTATTGCTTGTAGACTTTTGGATAGCAGCCATTCTGACTGGCGTGAAATAGTACCTCATTGTGGTTTTGATTTGCATTTCTCTGATAATGAGTGATGTTGAGCATCTTTTCATGTGTTTGTTAGCCATCTGTATGTCTTCTTTGGAGAAATTTCTGTTTAGTTCTTTGGCCCATTTTTTGATTGGGTCATTTATTTTTCTGGAATTGAGCTGCAGAAGTTGCTTGTATATTTTTGAGATTAATTGTTTGTCAGTTGCTTCCTTTGCTATTATTTTCTCCCATTCTGAGAAAAAAAGGTGTCTTTTCACCTTGCTTAGAGTTTCCTTTGTTTTGCAGAAGATTTAATTTTAATTAGGTCCCATTTGTTTATTTTTGCTTTTATTTCCAATATTCCAGGAGATGGGTCATAGAAGATCCTGCTGTGATTTATGTCGGAGAGTGTTTTGCCTATGTTCTCCTCTAGGAGTTTTATAGTTTCTGGTCTTACATTTAGATCTTTAATCCATTTTGAGTTTATTTTTGTGTATGGTGTTAAAAAGTGTTCTAGTTTCATTCTTTGACAAGTGGTTGAGCAGTTTTCCCAGCACCACTTGTTAAAGAGATTGTCTTTACTCCATTGTATATTCTTGACTCTTTTGTCAAAGATAAGGTGTCCATAGGAGCATGGATTTATCTCTGGGCTTTCTATTTTGTTCCATTGATCTATATTTCTGTCTTTGTGGCAGTACCATGCTGTGTTGATGACTGTGGTTTTGTAGTAGAGCCTGAAGTCAGGCAGGTTGATTCCTCCAGTTCCTTTCTTCTTTCTCAAGATTGCTTTTGCTATTCGAGGTTTTTTGTATTTCTATACAAATTGTGAAATTATTTGTTCTAGCTCTGTGAAAAGTACCGTTGGTAGCTTGATAGGGAGTGCATTGAATCTATAGATTGCTTTGGGTAGTATACTCATTTTCACTATATTGATTCCTCTGATCCACGAACATAGTATATTTCTCCATCTATTACTGTACTCTTTGATTTCTTTCATTAGTGCTTTATAGTTTTCTGTATATAGGTCTTTAGTTTCTTTAGGTAGATATATTCTTAAGTATTTTATTCTTTTCATTGCAATGGTGAATGGAATTGTTTCCTTAATTTCTCTTGCTATTTTCTCATTATTAGTGTATAGGAATGCAAGGGATTTCTGTGCATTGATTTTATATCCTGCAACTTTACTATATTCATTGATTAGTTCTAGTAATTTTCTGGTGGAGTCTTTAGGGTTTTCAATGTAGAGGATCATGTCATCTGAAAACAGTGAGAGTTTCACTTCTTCTTTTCCAATTTGGATTCCTTTTATTTCTTTTTCTGCTCTGATTGCTGTGGCCAAAACTTCCAAAACTATGTTGAATAGTAGTGGTGAAAGTGGGCACCCTTGTCTTGTTCCTGACTTTAAGGGAAACGCTTTCATTTTTTCACCATTGCAGATAATGTTTGCTATGGATTTGTCATATATAGCTTTTATTATGTTGAGGTATGTTCCTTCTATTCCTGCTTTCTGGAGAGTTTTTATCATAAATCAGTGTTTGATTTTGTCAAAGGCTTTCTTTGCATCTATTGACATAATCATATGGCTTTTATTTTTCAATTTGTTAATGTGGTGAATTATATTGATTGATTTGCAGATATTGAAGAATCCTTGCATCCCTGGGATAAAGCCCACTTGGTCATGGTGTATGTTCTTTTTAATGTGTTGTTGGATTCTGATTGCTAGAATTTTGTTAAGGATTTTTGCATCCATGTTCATCAGTAACACTCACTGTCCTGTAGTTATCTCTTTTTGTGGCATTTTTGTCAGGTTTTGGTATTAGGGTGATGCTGGCCTCATGGAATGAGTTTGGAAGTTTACCTTCCTCTGCAATTTTCTGGAAGAGTTTGAGTAGGATAGGTGTTCAGTTCAGTTCAGTTCAGTTGCTCAGTCATGTCCAACTCTTTGTGACCCCATGAATCGCAGCATGCCAGGCCTCCCTGTCCATCTCCAACTCCCGGAGTTCACTCAAACTCATGTCCATCAAGTTGGTGATGCCATCCAGCCATCTCATCCTCTGTCGTTCCCTTCTCCTCCTGCCCCCAATCTCTCCCAGCATCAGAGTCTTTTCCAATGAGTCAACTCTTTGCATCCGGTGGTCAAAGTACTGGAGTTTCAGCTTTAGCATCATTCCTTCCAAAGAACACCCACCCAGGGTTGATCTCCTTTAGAATGGACTGGTTGGATCTCCTTGCAGTCCAAGGGACTCTCAAGATTCTTCTCCAACACCATAGTTCAAAAGCATCAATTTTTCAGTGCTCAGCTTTCTTCACAGTCCAACTCTCACTTCCATACATGACTACTGGAAAAACCATAGCCTTGACTAGATGCACCTTAGTTGGCAAAGTAATGTCTCTGCTTTTGAATATGCTATCTAGGTTGGTCATAACTTTCCTTCCAAGGAGTAAGCATCTTTTAATTTCATGGCTGCAGTCACCATCTGTAGTGATTTTGGAGCCCTCAAAAATAAAGTCTGACACTGTTTCCACTGTTTCCCCATCTATTTCCCATGAAGTGATGGGACCGGATGTCATGATCTTTGTTTTCCGAATGTTGAGTTTTAAGCCAACTTTTTCACTCTCCTCTTTCACTTTCATCAAGAGGCTTTTTAGTTCCTCTTCACTTTCTGCCATAAGGGTGATGTCATCTGCATATCTGAGGTTATTGATATTTCTCCCTGCAATCTCGATTCCAGTTTGTGCTTCATCCAGCCCAGCGTTTCTCATGATGTACTCTGCATATAAATTAAATAAGTGTTAGATCTTCTCTAAATTTTTGGTAGAATTCAGCTGTGAAGCCATCTGGACCTGGGCTTTTGTTTGCTGGAAGATTTCTGATTACCCTTTCAATTTCTGTGCTTGTGATGGGTCTGTTAAAATTTTCTATTTCTTCCTGGTTCCATTTTGGAAAGTTGTACTTTTCTAAGAATTTGTCCATTTCTTCCAAGTTGTCCATTTTATTGGCATATTGTCGCTGATTGCAGTCTCTTATGATCCTTTGTATTTCTGGGTTGTCTGTTGTGATCTCTCCATTTTCATTTCTAATTTTATTGATTTGATTTTTCTCCCTTTGTTTCTTGATGAGTCTGGCTAATGGTTTGTCAATTTTATTTATCTTCTCAAAGAACCAGCTTTTGGCTTTGGTGATTTTTGCTATGGTCTCTTGTTTCTTTTGTATTTATTTCTGCCCTAATTTTTAAGATTTCTTTCCTTCTACTAACCCTGAGGTTCTTCATTTCTTCCTTTTCTAGTTGCTTTAGGTGTAGAGTTAGGTTATTTATTTGACTTTTTTCTTGTTTCTTGAGGTATGCCTGTATTGCTGTGAATCTCCCCCTTAGCACTCCTTTTACAGTGTCCTACAGGTTTTGGATTATTGTGTTCTGATTTTCATTCGTTTCTATGCATATTTTGATTTCCTTTTTTATTTCTTCTGTGATTTGTTGGTTATTCAGCAGCGTGTTGTTCAGCCTCCATATTTTGGAATTTTTAATAGTTTTTCTCTTCTAATTGAGATCTAATCTTACTGCACTGTGGTCAGAAAAGATGCTTGGAGTGATTTCAATGTTTTTGCATTTACCAAGGCTCTATTTATGGCCCAGGATGTGATCTATCCTGGAGAAGGTTCTGTATGTGCTGAGAAAAAGGTGAAATTCATTGTTTTGGGGTGAAATGTCCTACAGATATCAATTAGGTCTAACTGGTCTATTGTATCATTTAAAGTTTGTGTTTCCTTGGTAATTTTCTGTTTAGTTGATCTCTCCATAGGTGTGAGTGGGGTATTAAAGTCTCCCACTATTATTGTGTTATTGTTAATTTCCTCTTTCATACTTGTTAACATTTGTCTTACATATTGTGGTGCTCCTATGTTGGGTGCATATATATTTATAATTGTTATATCTTCTTCTTGGATTGATCCTTTGATCATTATGTAGTGTCTTTGTGTCTTTTCACAGCCTTTGTTTTAAAGTCTATTTTATCTGATATGAGTATTTCTACTCCTGCTTTCTTTTGGTCTCTATTTGCGTGGAATATCTTTTTCCAGCCCTTCACTTTCAGTCTGTATGTGTCCCTTGTTTCTAGGTAGGTCTCTTGCAGACAACATATATAGGGGTCTTGTTTTTGTATCCATTCAGCCAATCTTTGTCTTTTGGTAGGGCATTCAACCCATTTACATTTAAGGTAATTATTAATAAGTATGATCCCATTGCCATTTACTTTATTGTTTTGGGTTTGAGTTTATACACCCTTTCTGTGTTCCCTGTCTAGAGAAGATCCTTTAGCATTTGTTGGAGAGCTGGTTTGGTGGTGCTGAATTCTCTCAGCTTTTGCTTGTCTGTAAAGCTTTTGATTTCTCCTTCATATTTGAATGAGATCCTTGCTGGGTACAGTAATCTGGGCTATAGGTTATTTTCTTTCATCACTTTAAGTATGTCCTGCCATTCCCTCCTGGCCTGAAGAGTTTCTATTGAAAGATCAGCTGTTATCCTTATGGGAATCCCCTTGTGTGTTATTTGTTGTTTTTCCCTTGCTGCTTTTAATATTTGTTGTTTGTGTTTGATCTTTGTTAATTTGATTAATATGTGTCTTGGGGTGTTTTGCCTTGGGTTTATCCTGTTTGGGACTCTCTGGGTTTCTTGGACTTGGGTGATTATTTCCTTCCCCATTTTAGGGAAGTTTTCAACTATTATCTCCTCAAGTATTTTCTCGTGGTCTTTATTTTTGTCTTCTTCTTCTGGGACTCCTATGATTTGAATGTTGGGGCATTTAACATTATCCCAGAGGTCTCTGAAATTGTTCTCATTTATTTTAATTCATTTTTCTTTTTTCCTCTCTGATTCATTTATTTCTACCACTCTATCTTCTACCTCACTAATCCTATCTTCTGCCTCCCTTATTCTACTGTTGGCTCCCTCCAGAGTGCTTTTGATCTCATTTATTGCACTATTCATTATATATTGGCTCTTTTTTATTTCTTCTAGGTCCTTGTTAAACCTTTCTTGCATCCTCTCAATCCTTGTCTCCAGGCTATTTATCTGTGATTCCATTTTATTTTCAAGATTTTGGATCATTTTCACTATCATTATTTGGAATTCTTTCTCAGGTAGATTCCCTATCTCTTCCTCTTTTGTTTGGTTTGGTGGGCATTTATCCTGTTCCTTTACCTGCTGGGTATTTCTCTGCCTTTCCATCTTGTTTATATTGCTGTGTTTGGTGTGGCCTTTCTGTATTGTGGCAGTTTGTGGAGTTCTCTTTATTGTGGAGTTTCCTCGCTGTGGGTGGGGTTGTATGGGTGGCTTGTCAAGGTTTCCTGGTTAGGGAAGCTTGTGTCGGTGTTCTGGTGGGTGGAGCTGGATTTCTTCTCTCTGGAGTGCAATGAAGTGTCCAGTAATGGGTTATGAGATGTCAGTGGGTTTGGTGTGACTTTGGGCAGCCTGTATGCTGAAGCTCAGGGCTATATTCCTGTGTTGCTAGAGAATTTGAGTGGTATATCTTGCTCTGGAACTTGTTGGCTCTTCAGCGGTGCTTGGTTTCAGTGTAGGTATGGAGGCATTTGATGAGCTCCTATTGACTAATGTTCCCTGGAGTCAGGAGTTCTCTGGTGTTCTCAGGATTTGGACTTAAGCCTCCTGCCTCTGGTTTTCAGTCTTATTCTTACAGTAGCCTCAAGACTTCTCCATCCATACAGCACTGATGATAAAACATCTAGATTAAAGATGAAAAGTTTCTCCACAGTGAGGGACACCCAGAGAGGTTCAGAGTTACATGGAGAAGAGAAGAGGGAGGAGGGAGATAGAGGTGACCAGGAGGAGAAGAGGGGGAAATCAAAAGAGGAGAGAGGAAGCTAGCCAGTAATCACGTCCTTATGTACTCTCCATAGTCTGGACCGCTCAGAGATGTTCATGGAGTTTCACAGAGGAGAAGAGGGAGGAAGGAGACAGAGGTGGCCAGGAGGATAAAGGGGGGAATCGAAAGAAAAGAGACCGATCCAGCCAGTAATCAGTTCCCTAAGTGTTCTCCTCAGTCCAGAACACACAAAGAGATTCACAGAGTTGGGTAGAGAAGAGAAGGGAGAGGGAGGAGATAGAGGTGACCTGGTGGAGAAAAAGGAGAGTCCGAAGGGGGAGAGAGCAGTCAAGCCAGTAATCTCACTCCCAAGTAAAAATGGGTACCGAAGATTGGATTCTTAAAGGTACAAAATTGATAACAAATACCAAAAAGCAAAGATTAAAAATCTAGAGTAGAGGTTGGATTCTCAAAATTACAATAATAAAGAAAAAAACAAAGTCACAAAAATTATAGAATATATATATATGAAGTTTGTTTATAAAAATAGGGTCTTTTTTTTGCAAAGTAATAGTAGGTTATAAAAATGAAAATTAAAGGAGTAATAGAGCACTTAAAAATAATTTTTTTTATTTAAAAAATGATAATAGTAAAAATATATCTAGGACTTTCTCTAGTGTTGTTGTGGACAGTGTGGGGTCAGTTCATTTTCAGATAGTTCCTTGATCTGGCTTACACTTCTCAAGATCTATAGGCCCCTTCATATGTAGTCGGTGCTAACTACAGGGTTTTAATCAATTGCACCTGTCACTTCCAAGGCGGTCCCCTTTGTTTGTTTTAGCTTCTTCCGTTTGCTGGTCTCTTCAGTGTCTAATTTCCACCCTGACACAAGGGGGCGGTGGTGGGCACTTTTTTAGGCTCACTTGTTCAGTCGTGCTGTGGGGAGGGAGGAACACTGCAAATAAATAACACTGGTGTGTGCCCGCAGTGTCTCAGCCACACTGGGTTTGCCGCTGCTCACAGCGTGTGTGCTTTCCCTGTCTACACCGCTTAAGCTCTAGGTTTCTCTGCCAGGAACTGTTTGAGGCCGGCCCTGGGTTGTATGCACTTCCCAGGTCTAAGTCGCTCAGGTTCAGGTACTCAGGTACTCCACAAAGGTGCAGACTCGGTTGGGCCTGCATTTTGTCCCCTTCCTAGGTCCGAGCACCTCAGGTGACCAGGTGCGCTTGGCAGGTGTGGTCACTGCAGCTTATCACCTCCCCTGTCCCTGTCACTCGGTTTTCTGGGTGTACAACTGGTGTACCTTCTCAGGTGTGCCATGTGTCTCTTCTGGGGAGCTGATCTCTGGCTGTGACCCTCCCGGTGGATGTTTACTGTCCAGAATCCCAAGAAGTCTTGGTTAGCAACAAAGCCCGCTTGCAGTTTGGTAGATGATGCCTCTCTGGGGCTGCGATTGCCCTGTTCCAGCTCTAGCTGCCCTCATCTGCCTGTCTCTGGCAGGGGATGGGCCAGTCCACAGCCAGCTAGCTCTGCTTAGTCCTCTGTTCTGTGAGCAGGCCTGGCGGTGTCTTAGGTTAGGGCTTTTCCTGGGATAGCTATCCCACAGTCTGGTTTGCTATCTCCAGTTAGTCCCCTCAGATTGCCCCCAGGGCATTCAGGCCTGGTCCTTACTCTAAGCAATGCAGCCCGAGCCTCCCTGCCCAGCCCACACTTGCTAGTGGTGCATGCAGGTGTCTGCGCTCCTTCTCTGTTGGGAGTTACCATTGGGCACATATTCTGTGGGCTTTAATTATTTATTTATTTTTCCTCCTGGTTATGTTGCCCTCTGAGGTTCCAAGGCTCACCACAGACTCGCCAGTGAGAGTGTTTCCTGGTGTTTGGAAACTTCTCTCTTTTTAAAGACTCCCTTCCCAGGATGGATCTCCGTCCCTACCTCTTTTGTCTCTCTTTTTATCTTTTATATTTTTTCCTACCTCCTTTCGAAGACAATGGGCTGCTTTTCTGGGTGCCTGATGTCCTCTGCCAGCATTCAGAAGTTGCTTTGTGGAATTTACTCAGCGTTCAAATGTTCTTTTGATGAATTTGTGGGGGAGAAAGTGGTCTCCCTGTCCTATTCCTCTGCCATCTTAAGACTTCCCTCCTGCTTTTTTCTATCTTAAATCCCCCACAGGGTATGCCCTTGGAGGCGGCTTTGTGGCTGATGACTCAATGGCCAATGACGTTCATTTTTTTACTGAATTGGCAGCCAACAGTGTTTTGTTCACAGTATATAGCTGACATTTTAGACATCTTTAGAATATTCAGAAATCTTTTGAAATTACAAAATAAATATTTGGAGTACCAGCATTATACAAATGCTTTAGACGATGATGGAGGAAAAGAGATTTAGGTTTCCAAACTTGCATTCTCATTATACACTAAATCATACATTATATTTATGATCCTACTATTTTTCTTATGTGCAGCATTTCACTGCAATTACACATAGTTTTTCAGAGATAAATTTTTTTAAAAAAAGACGGGGGGAGGAATGGCTGTTGCTGTACTTCCAGAAAATTGGTTCTTTAACCAGAAAATTACTTCTCTTTTAAAATAGCTTTAAAAAAGTTCCAGTTTATGCTAACCCAATATTTTTTAAATTTATTTTTAATTGGAGGATAGTCCTATATATACTGGGGCTTGCCTGGTGGCTCAGCCACTAACGACTCTCCCTGCAATGTGGGAGACCTATATATTATTATTAGTTTTTAATCATGAAACTTTTAATTCCAAAGGCTCTTTTAATCATCACAAATCAACATGGTTATTAAACATTACAATATTTAATAGCTAAAATATTTAGTGATTGTAACTTGCAGCTTTACATTGGCATTGTGAGTAAAAATGAGTGAACACCACTTCCAAGGTATTTTATCAAAGGGGTCCAAGGGCATGGCTTTGATGCCTGAAAAATAAAATAGTTTTGATGTTTGACTTATGTTCCCAGTGCAGCCAAAAACGATGCAAATGATCTGCTCTGCATTCTTCTGAAGAGAGGTGAATTGTCTCTGAAAAATGTTTTGTTCTTGGCCTCTAGAGTCGCTGTGGAACTGAACTGGGTGTCTTCCACTCTCTCCACCTCACTCTCTGCAGCTCTCAGGAGAACAAAATTTCCCTGATGGTTTCTATTGGGTTCCAACTGGGTTCCACCACCCCCACATGTGGGTGCTATGCCTGCTCTGGGCTGAAAAGACAACTTTACATCTTAAACAGGTGATCTTTGGCAACTGAGAAGTGTTCATTAGAGTTGAACACAAATTCAGATACAGCACCAGACAGAGTTTCAGAAAAGTCTTGACCCTTGAATGCAGAGTTCCAAAGAATAGCAAAGAGAGATAAGAAAGCTTTCCTCAGTGATCAGTGTGAAGAAATAGAGGAAAACAATAGAATGGGAAAGACTAGAGCTCTCTTCAAGAAAATTAGAGATACCAAGGGAACATTTTATGCAAAGATGGGCTCAATAAAGGACAGAATTGGTATGGACCTAACAGAAGCAGAAGATATTAAGAAGAGGTGGCAAGAATACACAACAGAGCTATATAAAAAAGATCTTCATGATCCAGATAGTCCTGATGGTGTGATCACTCACCTAGAGCCAGACATCATGGAATGTGAAGTTAAGTGGGCCTTGTGAAGCATCACTAGGAACAAAGCTAGTGGAGGTGATGGAATTCCAGCTGAGCTATTTCAAATCCTGGAAGATGATGCTGTGAAAATGCTGCATTCAATATGCCAGCACATTTGGAAAACTCACCAGTGGCCACAGGACTGGAAAAGGTCAGTTTTCATTCCAATCCCAAAGAAAGGCAATGCTAAAGAATGCTCAAACTACTGCACAATTACACTCATCTCACACACTAGTAATGATCAAAATTTTCCAAGCCAGGCTTCACCAATACATGAACCGTGAACTTCCAGAAATTCAAGCTGGTTTTAGAAAAGGCAGAAGAACCAGAGATCAAATTGCCAACATCCGCTGGATCATCAAAAAAGCAAGAGAATTCCAGAAAACATCTATTTCTGCTTTATTGACTATGCCAAAGCCTTTGACTGTGTGGATCACAATAAACTGTGGAAAATTCTGAAAGAAATGGGAATACCAGGCCACCTGACTGCCTCTTGAGAAACCTGTATGGAGGTCAGGAAGCAACGGTTAGAACTGAACATGGAACAAAAGACTGGTTCCAAATAGGAAAAGGAGTACGTCAAGGCTGTATACTGTCACCCTGCTTGTTTAACTTCTATGCAGAGTACATCATGAGAAATGCTGGGCTGGAGGAAGCACAAGCTGGAATCAAGATTGCCAGGAGAAATATTAATAACCTCAGATATGCAGATGACACCACCCTTATGGCAGAAAGTGAAGAAGAATTAAAGAGCCTCTTGATGAAAGTGAAAGAGGAGAGTGAAAATGTTGGCTTAAAGCTCAACATTCAGAAAACAAAGATCATGGCATCCGGTCCCATCACTTCATGGGAAACAGATGGGGAAACAGTGGAAACAGTAGCTGACCTTATTTTCCTGGGCTCCAAAATCACTGCAGATGGTGATTGCAGCCATGAAATTAAAAGATGCTTACTCCTTGGAAGGAGAGTTATGACCAACCTACACAGCATATTAAAAAGCAGAGACATTACTTTGCCAACAAAGGACCATCTAGTCAAGGCTATGGATTTTCCTGTGGTCATGTATGGATGTGAGAGTTGGACTGTGAAGAAAGCTGAGCGCCAAAGAATTGATCCTTTTGAACTGTGGTGTTGGAGAAGACTCTTGAGAGTCCCTTGGACTTCAAAGAGATCCAACCATTCCATCCCAAAGGAAATCAGTCCTGGGGTGTTCATTGGAAGGACTGATGTTGAAACTAAAACTCCAATACTTTCCCCACCTGATTCGAAGAGCTGACTCATTTGAAAAGATGCTTATGCTGGGAAGGATTGAGGGCAGGAGGAGAAGGGGACAGCAGAGAATGAGATGGTTGGTTGGCAGCACTGACTCAATGGACATGAGTTTGGGTAAACTCCGGAAGTTAGTGATGGACAGGAAGGCCTGGTGTGCTGCAGTTCATGGGGTCTCAAAGAGTCAGACATAACTGAGCTGCTGAACTGAATTGAACTCAAAACTCCCATCCTCTCTCTCTTTTTTAAAAACTTTTTACTTTGTTTTGGCATATAGCCATTAATAATGTTGAGATAGTTTCAAGTGGACAGAAAACAGACTCAGCTATACATATACCTGTATCCATTCTCTCCCAAACTTCCCTCCCATCCAGGTTGCCACATAACACTGAGTGGAGCTCACTGTACTATACAGTAGAACCTTGTTAGTTTCCCATTTTAAATACAGCAGTGTGTACATGTCAGTCTCAAACTACCTAACTGACACTTCTCCCTATTGTTCCCCCTGGCAACCATAAGTTCTTCTCCAAATCTATGAGTCTGTCTCTGTTTTGTAAATAAGTTCATTTGTATCATTTCTATTTAGATTCTGCAGTAAAGGCTGTGATATAGTATTACTCCTTCTCCGTTTGACTTACTTCAGTCAGTATGACAATCTCTAGGTCTATCCATGTTGCTGCAAATGGCATTATTTCATTCTTTTAATGGCTGAGTAATAATCCCCATCCTATCTTTCTTGTCTTTTTCTGACTCAGCAATTCTGAAGGTCTTTTCCTGTGTCTTGGTTCCTCACCCTTCTGAATGAGCTCTGTGGCTCTTTCCCCCTCGGGTGTCAAGGGCTAACAAGAAATAGTATCAAAGCCTTGACATCTAAAGATGAAATCTCCAACAAAGTTTCCTGGGAGCTTTAGGAAGCCCATCAACTGGTGTTTCAGGTCACTATATTTCAGGTGATAGTGAGGTTTCGAGCATTGTTTTTCTCATGAAAGTGGATATTTCATTAGAGCTTAAGTTATTTAATATCGCCAACTTCTTGACTTGGTGGTAGCATTTTTGATTCCTTACACCTTGTTTCATTTATTTTTGAAATATTACCTCTGAAGACAGCTATAATCCCTAGATTCAAATCCTGTTAAATCATGTAGGGATACAAGAGTTAAGGGGCTTCCTTGGTAGCTCAGCTAGTAAAGAATCTAACTGTAATGCAGGAGACCCCAGTTCGATTCCTGGGTTGGGAAGATCCTCTAGAGAAGGGATAGGCTACCCACTCCAGTATTCATGGGCTTCGCTGCTGGCTCAGACAGTAAAGAATCTGTCCCACAAGGCATAAGACCTGGGTTTGATCCCTGAGTTGGGAAGGTCCCCTGGAGGAGGGGATGGCAACCCACTCCAATATTCTGGGGAATCCTATGGACAGAGGAGCCTTGCAGGCTACAGTCCATGGGGTTTCAAAGAGTTGGACACAACTGAGTGACTAAGCACAGCAGTCAAGTGTGAGCTGTAATAAATCAACAGTGAAAGAAAAGGAAACACTTAGAATTTATTTCCATACCTACTCCAGGAGTTGGTGAAATAAAGCCTCCTCCCCTCATGGGGAGCAAAAGATAAATCACAGAGTTTGGTTTCCTCGTGGAAGAGAAGGTTCAAGCTGAACAAATGATTGCTCATTTAATAAATATTAATCCTTACTAATGAGATATTATTTGAAAGTAATAATAGCTACTGACCACTAGCTGAATACCATACAATCTGCTCTACAAAATTTTTTCAATTTTCAGAAGCATCATGTAACTATCTCCAGTTCACAGATAAGAAAACCATATCTCAGAGAGGTTAAAGTAACTTACCCAGAGACACACAGCTAGTAAAAGAGCTGTTAGAATGCCAAAGTGAAGATTTCAGTCTTGAAAATCCTGGTTCTGGCAATGACAGGAAGTCACTGGAGCACTGTTGGAAGCTCCATTTTATAGTAAACAGACTGAAGTCCAGGGAAGTCCAGCTACACTAGCTAGATACTCTGGCAGAGCATCTAGTAAAAGGCAGAGTGTTTTTCTATTCTTATTCTGACCTTTTCTCTAGCCTTCCACGCACTTTCTTTCTTGTTGCTCCTTTGTCCAAAGGTCTTGTTACTTTGGTAAAACTGGCCATACACTTAGAGATAGAAATTCTAACAGACCTGGTATTATTTTAAAATGTCTTTATACATTAAACATACTTTTGAAATTCAACCTTCATTCAAATAAGCGTTTAAAACGTACTTTGTAGCTCAAATTCCTATGGTAGGCAATAAAAAAAGAGAAATTTTATCAAAAATTCAAATTATTGAATTATTATTTTCATTAAGCTTATAAGACTATATATTTTGACATACTTCTTACTGGATTCAAAGTATTCTCAACTTCTTACAGCAGTTAGGAGGCTAGTTGTACTCAAGGCAAGCCAATTTATATTAAAAGCAGGTGATTCTAGATGCTTTTGATGTAGTATTCTATTGTATGCTTGTGACTCCATTGAGTGATTGATTTGTTATAAGTACTCTCAAGGGTCTGAAAACTCCAAGGTGTTTTCTAATAAAGTAGGGGGTTTGCATAGAAGGTGGATGGACCAACACCATTTGGTCCATTGATGGACTAAGACCACTATCATTTTTCATTGTTGCCCTGTTTTTTTTTTTTTTTTTTTTTTTTTTTTT